>CM034354.1:102983869-103160599 GCA_019925275.1 Mytilus edulis | reverse complement strand
TGTATTCTATATATGTTAACGATCTTGCGGAGGATATTCGCTCGCTTAATGCTGGTGTAGATATTGGTGACTTAAATGTATCTATTCTTCTTTACGCTGACGATGTTGCGTTGATAGCTCCAAATGAGCAGAATTTACAAAAGATGTTGGACTGTTTAAACACCTGGTGTAGGAAATGGAGAATGACTCTAAATACAGAAAAAACGAAAGTTATTCATTACCGTAATAAAAACATTGCTAGATCTGCCGTTGAATTTAAATGCGGAGATATTTCAGTTAATTATATTTCATCCTACAGATATTTGGGACTACATTTGAATGAATTTTTGGATTATAAACATACAGTACGAGAAATTACTAAATCAGCAAGCAGAGCACTTTCAGCCTTATATGCTAAATTTATTTCGTGTGGTGGAATGACTTGTGATGTGTTTACGAAACTATATAGGTCGGTAGTTGAGCCTGTTCTATACTATGGTTCTGGAATATGGGGACATACAAATTGGAGAGAGGTACAAGTTATACAGAACAAAGCATGTCGGTTATTCTTAGGAAGTGCTTCAAATGCGTCAAATATAGCCATTCAAGGTGATATGGGACTTACAAGTACGAAATCAGCAGAAATTTTGGAAACTTTTCGTTTATTTCTTAGAGTGAGCAAAGCTTATGATACAAGACTTACGTATAAGGTTCATATGTGGAGTAAGGATTGTTCTAGGTCATGGGATAAAAATTGTATAAAGAAAGCACAAATTTTAGGTATTGAAAATGTTATTAATGATACTTTTTCCATTAAACATAAACTGCAAGATATCAAATCTAAACTATGTGAAAAAGATAAAAATGAGTGGGTTGAAAAATTGTTTAATGACAGAAATCAATGTAATGGTAATAAATTACGTATTTATAGAGAGTATAAACATGTTTTAGAATTTAGTTCTTATGTAAAATTAGTTCGTAACAGGCAGCATAGACGTGTTTTGTCAAATTTTAGAAGTGGCTGTTTACCACTGGCAGTTGAAACGGGTAGATACACCAAGCCAAAAATTCCTTTAAATGAGCGCACTTGTATATATTGTACAGATAATTGTGTAGAAGATGAAAAACATTTTTTATTAGGGTGCGATTTTTATGCAGATTTAAGATATGATTTAATGAAAAAATCTGGTGATATTTGTGATTCTTTTAATGATCTTGATTTACAGGAAAAATTTATTTTTTTAATGTCAAATGATGCTATTCAACCATTTTTAGCTAAAACTTTATATCAAATGTTTTATCGAAGAAGGTATTGTGTATAGTAATATTTTAGTACATTAGTTTTAATTGTTTTATAATATGTGTGATATTTTTAAAGTGTCTCATAAGTCAGTAATTTGGCTGGGTACCAATATTTTAATTGTAATATTTAATAATTTTTAATTGCATATTATGTTATTATATGTATTCATTGTGTTTTATATTGGTATGTGACACTATAATAAATTATTCTGATTCTGATTCTGATTCTGATTCTGATTAAAACGTTTAAATCTTACAGGAACTGTTTAACCGAAAAATGACCCTAAAAATGACCTCAGCCTTGTTTTAAATATCGAGACAGGTGATGTGACCATTGTACACGTAGTCCTTCGGAAACAATTTTATTAATTGGCGATCAGAAAAAATGATTAAACGTTTCATCCTTGGGCAGACAGTTACTGCTCGTCATTTAATACAGCATATGTTGCACTCCCTATAAATTGATATGCCCCGATTTGTAGAATCATATTTATATCTATACAACCATGTTTTACTGTGCTGCATTCCTCGTACTTTCACTTATAGGAATCCAGGTACTATATTTATCATATTATTTTTTTTATAATCTACATGATGTTCAGTTGTTGTCATTTGTTGATGTGGTTCATAAGTGTTCCTCGTTTCTCGTTTTTCTATATATTAAACCGTTGGTTTTCCCGTTTGAATGGTTTTACAGTAGTCATTTTGGGGGCCCTTTATACATTTTGTAGCTTGCTGTTCGGTGTGAGCAAAGGCTCCGTGTTGAAGACTGTACTCTGACCTACAATGGTTTACTTTTATAGATTGTGACTTAGATGGAGAGTTACCTCATTGGCACTCATACCACATCTTCTTATATCTATGCATTTGAAATTCAAGAATAATTCAGTTATTGACTTAGTCACTATTTCATTATTGATTGAGCTTCTATGCAGCTTGTATGTTTACCTACAGTTCCAGGGGAAGGTTATTTGCGGCCAGTGAACATGTTCAACACCATTCTGTATGTGCATGTCCCTAGTCAGCAGACTGTAATTTGTGTTTTTTTGTTGTTGTATACATTTCTATCATTTAGTTAATTGTGGGTACATAAATTAAACTACTGGTTAGAATTGTTTTACATTTCTGGACCTAGCTTTCGTAGCTAACAATGTGGTATTGGTTTTCTTCATTAGTGAAGGCTCCACGATGAGCTATATATATAGCTATTCAAACTAACAATCAAAATCATCTAGTATATAAGAGTTGAACGCACTCCATTTACTCCAATTTTAACTGACTAGGATCGCAACTCGCAAGTTTGAAATTCTCACTGACTATCAAACGTTGATTAAAATAATATTAAATGATTCGAAATAATAATTGATAACTAGAAAATATACAAAATAATAGTATAACATTAAAAAGAATGTATACGTATATGGCATGTATATACATGTACACAGTTTAAGTTTTTATGATCATTGACAATTTGATTATACATGTACATGTATTTCAGGTTTCTACGGAACCATTAGGTAAGATTTATATTATTTAGACTGATTTTTATGCAGTGTACTAGTATTTATTTACGTATTTATACAGATTTGTGGTTCATGTATTGGTGTTCGTATAGAAACAATTATAATTCACTTACATGTATTGTTGTACGCAGACAAAGATTAAAAAAAAAAGAAAGACGTCAATGACATCAACATATATCAACATACATGACACCTAATGAATACGAATTTACATTACAAATTAAAATACGTATAGACACGCCTGGTAAACCATCTAATCTCAACCAAAATGTTGAGACGGAAAAAAGTATTCTGGCACTTCCTGTTGAGTCTTTCTGGTTCAAAATATCCAAAATAAACACATTGTAGGTCGACTTTTCGTCAATTTACTGAAAATCAATGACTCTTTTGTAAAATAGGAGAATGTCATGCCATAGATAATTGAATTAGGATTTGTTTCGTGTATAACACGGACCAATATGATTTAAAATGACATTGGAATGACTTTTCTCCTGCAGGTAAATGTGGCCAGTGCAGTCGGCTATTGACAAAATTACAGTGAAATCATTGATAAACTACGGAGGGCCCTCATGGGGTTTTTGATTATGTGATTACTTGGCCGTTTTTTTAATGATTATTTGATTATTAAGCCAAATATTTCATGATTATTTGATTACCTAGGACTGTATTTTTAGTTTATGATTATTTGATTACTAAAGATAAGCAAATATTTAATGATTATGTGATTATATTGGCAAAAAAAAGGTGATTATGTGATTACTAGGACCCCCCCCCCCCCCCCCCATGAGGGGCCTCACTACGTATATATCAGTAAATTAGTATTTTTCTAAAACCTTATAATCATAAAATTACAGTTTGCTCCTTTTCTTTACTAATATAATTTAATTAAGCTAAATATGTTATGAAGTAGATCATGTTGAGATTTTCTGGTATCGGTTGAGATATTCTGGAACAATGTTGAGATCTTCTGGTGATTGAAATTTTCAACTAGCTTAGTATCAATTATACATACAAATGTACAACCGCCAAAATTCATAAACTTGCCGTATATTGTTTGACATTTCAACTGTCATTTTAATCTTATCTTTTTCAACTGTCATTTTATTCGTGTCTGTATAGTTATGACAGGCAGCTTCTAAAGAGACCTTTGGTTGTACTAAAGTGAATAGTTAATAGTGAATAGCTGTGTTTTTTCTGGCGCTGGAGATTAATAGTCTAGCGTTTGAGAAGCAGTTTTGCACAGAAGCTATAAAGTCAATAATGTTGTACTTCATATCTCCAGCGCTAAAATTTATTCCTACATCGCTTAACTTGACATCGCAATAGCTAGCTTTTCGAAATCTACATCGCTATACTTTACATTTGCAGTGCTGGGGGTTAACATCAGCACTAAACTTTAACTATACACAGCTACTTTTGCATAGGTACTGTTTCTAGCAATTTCACAAAGTAAAATGTCAGTGGGTCAGTTATTTTTCTATTACGTTTTTTTTCTATGTTTTTAATCAACATGAACAGGAGTAAAACTGCGCAGATTGTAGTATTGATGTTTTAATGAGTCATTAAAATACTAATTTTCTAACTAAATGCATATGCAGGACGAGTACATGAAATGTAAACATGAATGTTATATGAACATAAACCCTCCTTTGTACTAGATTGACACGCCGTGTGTGCTTTTGAAAATGAAATTGATATATACGTCCACTTGTATTTTTGTCCATCTGATGAATTAAGCATTTTCCAACTGATTTTTATAGTTCGTTCCTATGTTGTACTGTTACTCTACTGTCCAATGTTAGGCGAGGGTTGGAATCCCGCTAAAATGTTTAACCCCGCAATATTACGTATGTATGTGTCTGTACCAAGTTAAGAGCCTGTAATTCAGTGGTTGTCGTTTGTTTAGTGTTACATATTTATTTTCGTTCATTTTTTTTTATATAAATAAGGTCGTTAGTTTTCTCGTTACTATTGTCATTTCGGGGCCTTTTATAGCTGACTATGCAGTATGGGCTTTGCTCATTGTTGAAGGCCGTACGTTGACCTATAGTTGTTAATCTCTGTGTCATTTTGGTCTCTTGTGAAGAGTCAGTGTCTCATTGGCAATCATACTCTATTTATATATATATTTATAGTATACAAGGTATTATCCCGCAGCTAAGAATTGTCACTCTTTAAGAACGCATGCACATCCGTAAAAAAAACCGGACGACTACCGGATGTACAACGGACACTTCATCAGTTGAATGTCCGTCAATTCAAAGTATTGAACATGCTCGAAATTCTCCAAGATAAGATAAGATAAGATAAGAAAACTTTATTTTGATTCGGCATAGATACAAATAAGCAACACAAGCTCTAAGGAGCTTTTGACCGAATATAAAAACATATAAATAACATAAAAACAGTGCATTTTGACATATAAAAAATTGTCCACCGGACAGAAGGGACATTGATGGATATCACGGATGTTGAACGGACATGAAACGGAAATTAACGGACGTCTTACGGACATGAACGGATTGTAAAAAGTATAATCCGTTTGCGCTATCCGTTAAGGTGTAACATGCAATACAAAATTTGTTATCGTTAAAAAAAAAAAAAAAAAAAAAAGGTGTAACATGTGCTTAAATCTCCGGTCACACCTTACCAGATAGCGCGAACGGACGCCGCACGGATAACTTTTTTTCAATTCGTTCGTTCCGTGAAACAAGTGGTGTTATCCGTTATAGACGACCGTACATATCTGTTTCATTCCGTTCAGTATCAACTTTATCAGTCGACGTCCGGTTGGTCCGGTGGAAAAATTTTAGCATGTTAAAAACCTTTGAACGGACGTTCAACGGATGAAGTGTCCAGTAGGCGTCTGTTTTTTGTTTACAATACTCGTCCGTTCTGTGTTCGTTTTGTATCTGTTACTCGTCCGTTAAACATCCGTTGGAGGTCCGGTAGACAGGTTCACTAACGATCTTTACCGGACATATAAAGCATAAAACGGATGCGAGACGGACAGGAACAGAAGGATAACAGAACGATAATTGATTATAAAACGGATACACACCAATTGAAAATCGCGTCAGGAATTTTTTTTTATTGGTATGTTGGTTTTCTTTAGTATCATGCATATTTACGGCTTTTTATAGCTGACTACATGTATGCGGTATGGGCTTTGATCATTAATGAAGGCCGTATGGTTACCTATAGTTGTTAATTTCTGTGTCATGTTGGTCTCATGTGGAGAGTTATCTCATTAGCAATCATACCACATCTTCTTTTTTATATGATCTTCTAAATCATGATCAGGCAAAGTTATTGGCTTTTTATTCTGATATTTGTTTTCTAATTCTTTTCAACCCCTACCATTTCTCGACATACTACAAGTCCGTTTTATTTGTTCATTACATAACGGACATAAAATGAAAATTCACATTAAATATCTGCATTCCTGCATCAAATTTTGCTGACTTAATAGAAAGTCTGGACCTTTGGTTCTCTGTTTTTTTACGATCCAAGATGGGAGGAAGACACCCATACCACCTTAAAGTCGTTTTGAGTTACTCTTAAATTTCCTAGCTGTTAGTTCCCTTTTTTTAATAAATGTCGGGCGGATATTGAGAATACCCTCGGCACACTAGACCACGATCGCACAACGCTCACGGCGATCTAAAATAAATTCAAATCGTGTTGAGGTCGTGGTATAAGTGGCATAAAATGTCACGGAAAATTCGTTATTTTCATGTTTTTGTAGTCGCACTATCTGGGCGTAAATAATAGTTGACTATGTATAGGGTTCTGGATAGTTTTATTAATCAATGAAGCATCAAAAGAAACCCTGTAATATAATATTACATTTAATAACAATGTATATAAATCAATTCTTTTAAAACATGTATTATATCAATCTGATAAATTTACGTAATATGTACATGTGTACTCAAAATAATTAACCAATTTACTGTAAAATACGTCACAGTTCATGAAATTACCAAAATGTGCAATTAACCTTATCTAATCAAAATATAACTTTCTGTGACATCCGAAACAGAATTTAACTTGTCAGAAAAAAAAAATAGAAACATAGTTTCTCATTTAACAAAACATTATAATATACGAATTAGCCGTTAAAACTATAAACAAACAGTCTAAGCAAAATAAGCATTAATTAAGCCAATACCAAAAAGCAGTTAACTAATAAAGCTAAGCTAAGCTAAACAAAGCAAAATAACTAAGCTAATAAAATAATAAGCAACTACAAATGAACACTCATTCTTACCTCGTATGAGGTACAAAGGTTATGCCTCTACGTATTATGGCGTACGGAAAGGGTCAAAAGTAAATTATTTCGCATATGCTACAATTAATACAGCATATGCTATATAAATTACAGCTTAAGCTATAATTTATGTACCCTATGCTGTAAATAATGTCGCTTAGGCTATAATATATAGCATATGCTGTAATTTATACAGCATATGCTATAATTAATACAGCATATGCTATATTAAATGCAGCCTATGCTGTAATAAATAGCATATGCAGCTTAAGCGTCCAGTTGGCGTACCATAAGGTTCAAAAGTAAATATAGATTACGCTATAATTGTTGAAACATGTACATTATTTACATTTAAGTTGTGACTGTTCCGAAAGGGTCAAAAGTAAATGCTGCATAAGCTGTATTGTACCATATGGTTATAAGGTGGGGTTACTGTCAATCACAAACCATGCTATTATATATTTACTGTCAATCACTCTTCAACTTTGAACGATTCACAAATTACACCAATCAGAACCTTATTTTGCTTAGGGTGTGTGAAAAGTAAGATGTCATAAAGTAATTAATGTCATTAATAGTCGCGTTCACAGAGTTAATGAAATGTTCGGAATATTTACATGAAATTATCATGCTTTTCTCAGAATTACATGTATATCTAAGAGAGAAAGAATAGGTTTGACTTTGCTACTAAATCCCTCAACATACAAGGCAAACAACCAATGTTACTATGTCTGGGTTTTTTTATAGCACAATTTAGTGAAATCAGTGTTCGTTATAAGTTTTACTATAGTTCGCAATATTTAAGTATTTATAAGAAACGATAAAATATTAAACTGGCCGAAGTCATGCATTAATTTATAAATATAAATAAAAGTATTTGAAAAAAAAAGTTTTATGAACATATCCACTTCGTATCCTTACAAATTTTAATAAAAATAGTAGAAAGGAACACGAGGCAATTTCCGTAAAGTGACCTGCTTGTTTTCCTATTTCGCTTAAATTGGATGTACAGTCTAATTTTGTCTAAAATTGATTACCGATTTGCTAAAATGTTCCAAAATCTTTTGTACATGAGATATCCCATGGAACCATAATTCCCAAAATCAATCCAAGCCTTCTTTTTGTGGTTATATACCTTGTGCTCTATTAACTTATACTAAAGTTATTGTACGAGAGTTATCAAAGGTATCAGGATTATAATTTAGTACGCCAGACGCGCATTTCGTCTACATAAGACTCATCAGTGACGCTCATATCCAAATATTTATAAAGCCAAACAAATACAAAGTTGAAGAGCATTGAGGATCCAAAATTCCTAAAAGTTGTGCCAAATACGGCTAAGGTAATCTATGCCTGGGATAAGAAAATCCTTAGTTTTTCGAAAACTTTATAAATTTTGTAAACAGGAAATTTATAAAAATGACCACATTATTGATTTTCATGTCAACACCAAATTGTTGACTACTGGGCTGGTGATACCCTCGAGGACGAAACGTCCACCAGCAGTGGCATCGACCCAGTGGTGCAAATAGTTATCAAAATGCCTAAATTCAGAAAATACCTGTAACATATATATATATATATATATATACCACAAAGTTATTTAGTACTTAATAAAGCATTTCTAAAAATGTTCATGTCGCTTTTAAATTTAACAATAATTCTAATTATATCAGTCTCACCACACGTATACAAAAATTTAAATCTTGCTTCCTTAGTCATATTTAAAAAAGATGGAACTATTTCACTAATTATGGAAAACAATTGGTCTTTTAATTATATTTAGTTTTTTACGAACAAAGAAAACAGAAGATCCGGTAGCCAACCATTTCATTCAGCACAATCATTGCATGAAAAATTTAAAAGTTACCGCCATAGAAAAAGTATTAGGAACAGAAATTTACAGAAAAACTAAAGAAGCCTTTGGATAAAAAATTTAAAAGCCTTAAAAGCTGAAGGACTCAACACAATGTATGAACAACAGTCAGGATCCTACTTCGTCAAAATTATCTCCCCATTACGCCAGTTCATTTTCACAATCGTAAAAATGGAAGCCATTGTAGCGATGACGCGCTACCAATTTTGCTCTTGGAAACCGATAAATTTATCCACATTGCACCAATACGATCCTTATATGTCAGTTATATTTTAAAAGACAAATGTATCAACTAGCTAATGAGCATCAGTTAATGATATTGTCTGCATTGATTCAATTTAAAACTATTGTCTGATCGGTTGTTAGGTGGAATTTTCAAAAAAATCATAAACATTTAAAAAAAAATCTAATTAAATATTTCGTGGAAGGGCAGACTATATTTTTTTAGTGGTTGAAGACTATAAACCCTAGTTATCACACACAAAAAATTAGAATTTTTCGAAGATATGCATTTTCATCATCCAACTTGTAAGACTGTCGTCAAGTACTTTCAGTAAAAAAATAGCTATTCGAACACACCTTCCCTGTTTTTGTGACTCATTAGATAGGTATTTCACTTGACCCATATATTTCATCTTTTAGTACTGTTATTTTTTTGTGTTATAAAGTCAACCTGTAGCTTTAATATATAAAAATGATAGAATCTGAAGCGAGACGATGTATGAAATATTCTTACTTTAAACGATATCAAGACAAAATACTCAACTCAAACACGCCCTAACATAAAAAGGTGCACTCGATTTTCTCTTTTCGATACAATTGTTACCTATTTTTTGGAATTTTTTCTTCAGTCACATAATGGAAGGGCAGACACGAAAATTACTGAACTAATAGATTGATATCTTTTCCGTCCGTGGTAATTTTTTCAAAAAAATCGGAGGTTATGCATTTTTGTCATCCAACTTGAAAGATACCCATGTCGTCGACTTGATATCTAATTGTTCTGCTTAACTATGTACTAGATAAATTGAAAACTTATGCAAATGGTGTTTTTAAAATAAAACACCTCGTAATTGAGAAGAAAATTGCAGTTTTGTTTGTTTCTATTAACTTTTTAAAAATTTGTCACTATAGTAAACAATACAGTAAACATTTATCGCCTTCTCTAATAGAGAGCTTCGATTCTTTTGTTCTATTTCAACCTGGTTTCCGACTGCAATAATAAAAATATTTATATAAAAAAAGAAAAAAAAACGCAGCAAATAAACGTCATAGGAATTATTATAACGTAATGTATCCAAGCGATGTAATTGTTGTTTCAATATTGTAATTTATTCCAATGAAGAAGGCCGTAATGGCCGAAACGTATGGGAATTTGTGTTATAGTTTTTATTATATATATGTCTTGTAAAAATATGTACAAATTTGTTCTTTTTAATATTTAAATGTAATAGATACATATTTTTGTAATAGTCGAAGAATTCGTGATCGATATTCAAAGTTTGTATTTTAGTGTCAGCATTGACGGTGTTCAGTTTCACCTGTAAAGAATAGACATTATCTTCCGATGTTCAGACAGTTTTAAATCGATACAAATTGACCCGGTTCTCTCTTGGCTGTTGTAAAAAAAGGAAAGCAATGTGAAATATAACAACAAGATGGTAGCACAGTGGTAATATCGATTCATCAAACTGGTTGTAGCTGTATATTGCCACTGCCATAAAAATGTTGTGTCATTGTAAGACAAAGAACATGATTGATTAGCAACAGAAAAGCAGGCAGAAAAGATGCAAATTACCGACATTTGACTACTATATTACATGTATGTTTCCGCTGTTTCGTGTTTACGTAAGCGCATTAGGGATATATTAAATATAAAATTGATAGTGATTTTTTTTTGAAAGTCGAAATTTTAATTTTTCAAATCTCGAAATTTTGACTTTCTACAATCTATGAATTTCTAATTTTTAAACACATTTTGGCAATTTATTTTCAAAAAATGGTTTTGTTCTTGTGTGCCTCTTTCACACGTACATTTAATTCGAATTGAATTCGAATCGACTGCGAATCGGATTCGCTTATCGCGTTCACACGCTCTTCTTTTTTAATTCGAATTGACTAATTCGAAATATCCAATTTGCATTAGAAATATGTTTTTGTTAATACGAATTAAAAGTTAACGTCGTTCGGACAGTATTTAAGCGAATTTGACGCGCATTGCAATTCGAATTAGAATTGACGTAAGGACGTATAACGTTTCGAATGCGATGTAACTAATTCGAATTAGTTAATGCGAATCGAATTCGAATTACGTGTGATCTCAGCATTAAAATATGATAAGGATAAGCATTTTATGCTGAGGTCACACGTAATTCGAACTAGTTTAATTTGCAATCGAAACGTTTTACGTCCTATCCTAACGTCATTTCTAATTCGAATTACAATGCGCGTCAAGTTAGCTAAATACTGTCCAAACGACGTTAACTTTTAATTCGTATTCACAAAAGCGTATTTCTAATGCGAATTAGATAATTCGAATTAGCCAATTCGAATCAGTTCTAATTAAAAAGAAGAGTGTGTGAACGCGATTTGCGAATTCGATTCGCATTAGATTCGAATATAATTCGAATTAAATGTCCGTGTGAACGAGGCATTATACTGAAGAGTTTCATTAAGAAATTACATGTTTTTTGACAGAAACAAATTGTTTCCCCATATTCCATGGTTTAGTTTTCACGACACTGTCATAGGATCGTCAGATCTGAGGACACTTAGCATTCCATGTTTTATGGTTGGTTTAAAAGGCCTGTTTGGTTTCCCTAAAGCAAGTCACTGACTTTGCCATGTACAATGGTAAATTAAGTGGCAAATTTATCATGTATATTCAGGACGACTCATGAGTGTGAATCGTGAACTGGAAATTCAAAATCATTTGTAAAAACATTTATTTATTTTACGGTGGTATGGGAGTCTAAATTAAAAATGATAGAATTTGTTCATATTTTGCCAAAACGTAGAATATATTGATATATGTTCAAAAATGTCATTAAAATGATAGGTCACCGTGCATTTTCTCAAGCTACATACAGGTTGTGACAAAATGACACATTTGGTATGGATTATACAGAAAGAAACATCATTATGTGATAACAAGCTAAACTAAATGATAGAATTGTAAAATAGAATACGAGAATATAGCTTTGAGAATATTAAAAGAAAAGATAGGTTCACCGTGCGTTTTTCGGCTAAAATACAAAATAGCAAAATTCCATGTAGATTCCTTCAGAAATGCACTATTTCAGAGTTACCTCCCCTTAAAATGCCAATTTTAAAATTGTATCAAGTAAAAAAATAATCTACACTGTAAAAATATTAGTATTTATAAATTATAATCTTATTAGTTTGTTCTTTTAAATGCAAATTCACATTAGTTATCTGCATTCCTGCATCAAATTTTTCTAATTTGATTGAAAATCTAAGGTTCACAATCTCTAGACGATCTTTACTCAACTCAGCTCATAATACTCGATCTCATCCCGATCTTGGCCAGACCAGGTCGACCTGGTGGTATGGATAGTCGGAAATTTGTCGGGTATGAAAAAACGTCTGAATTTGTTAAGCCACGCTGCCGGGGGCATTAAGTGTTAACCGTCTGTCCGTACGTACGTCTAATCAGTTAGTTTCCCTTCTCTATAAATTTTGCCCCAATCAAATGTTATGACACATATACATAATCACTGTGTCTATAAACCACACCGGTGTCGTAGCGCCAAGGCGTCTAGGTGAGACAGGTTGACACGACGACAGCTGTATAGGCAAAATGAAAGACTTGCAGGAGTTCAACAAAGAAGACCCCCAATGTTTATAAAAACGTCCTCAAAGTAGAGAAGAAAGCTGATGTGTTATGGTAGTTTTCGTGGCTCTTTTCTTGAAAATGACATCATCCAGATTGGTTCTTGTGTTAGATTGCAATACTAGTATACATAAATTTTACCATCCCCTTTTCTTTCCTTGCAAATTTAGCTTACTGTTTGTATCATATATTTGTATATGTATGTAATCAATATTTTTCTATAGATTTGATATCCAGAAGTTGAAAGGTTGAAGCTTAAATGTATTTTTGACGTATCCATGATACCAAAAGTTTTTGCTAAAAGTGGTTTAAATATGTCACACATTTCCTCAAAATTTGGTCTTAAGTAGAATTTCAATCACTTCTCAAACTGTTTACATCAAGAGATCAAATAAAAATCATTTGACATTCGTTTCATTTTTTTTGTAAAATTGCGTCAAAGAGATCGTGTGAAAAAAAGTTTTTGTAAACATTTGGCCCCACCGCATGTTTGTGCATCTCCAAAGTCGGACCTCTTCAATGAATTGGTACTGATTTTCTTTTAGGGGCCACGTGTAGCCCGTCACCGGGTACGAGAATTTCTCCCTGTGTTGAAATAATATACTACAATAATTTCTGGACCCATTTAAAAACTGGGATGATCTCAAGTGCAAACCAAAAATAGAATCATTTGGTCAAAGCATTTCTAAACTGAAACTGAAGTGTGATAGACGGATGGATAGACGAACGGGCAAATTGAACACATATATTCGGTTGGGACTTAAATAATAATAGTCAATTGGTGATCGTTGATATCAGAAGTCCAGTATAATGGAATCCTCTTAATATATAGCTATTAACATATCATTAATAACTCCTTTGTTGTACTACTATTCCGAATCATTCCGCTATTGGAATTCAGGTTCTCCTAAAAAAACGAATAGATACATCTGCCAAGTTGGAACTGTGCTAACCCAAGTCATTGAAAATATAATTATGCTATTACCGACAAAATTATCAAAACAAAATTATTGTACAAAATTATGAACAATTCCTTACTACCGTATATCTCATAAGTTCATGCTTCTTATAGTAAAAATAAAAATTATGACAAAGGTTCAATGTCGTTTGTCATTTGTTTCATTTCAAATTGTCCTAAGGAGAAATGATAAAGATTACGCCTGATCTCACTGATGCTTACGGCTAATTTCCTAATGTATGTAGAGCAACACTTTGGTTAGCTTGATTTCTTAGTTTGTATGTTTTGTATAGTTATATAGGGATAACGTCCAATTGAATATAAATATCATATATATACAGGTTAACATACCTATGTATGAAGATGTCAATCAGATGTCAAATTAACAAAGCCTGAATAAACATTTATACAAACAAAGCAAGGAAGCCAACCAAAGTTTTAGCGGGCATTGCATTTGCGCCAATTTTTTAAAAATCCAATCTTTCATTTGCGCCAAAAATTAACTACTTCATTTGCGCCATTTTACAGGTAATACATGTAATATATATTAAACAGGAAAGGAATACTCATTGCTCTATCACAAAGACAAACTTGCAAACGATATACATATTGTTCATAACGCCACTATCAGTGTTAAAACGGCGATGCACCTCATAAGTGAAAAACTAACGAACTTTGACCAGGCTGATTTCGAGAAAGATTTATATGACGACAGAAACAATGCTAACGGCAACACGCTAAGGACTTATCGTATTTACAAGCAAAGTGTTAAAACAGAACAGTATATTCTCTCGCTTTTACCAAGAAACGTAACTCGAACTATGGCATTATTCCGCAGTGGATCGCTACCCCTAGCTGTAGAGACAGGGAGATACACCAGACCGCAGATTCTATTGAATAATAGACTATGTAAATTTTGTAAATTGAATGGTATTGAAAAAGAAACTCACATATGAATTGTTTCAAAAAGGCACGTCAATGTATTGAAAATTTTGAAAACATGACTACAGAGCTCCAGTTCAATGCTTTAATGACATGCTATGACATTCAAGTAACACTGTCCTACTCTATTCACAAATTCTATGTCAGGAGGAAAAGTTTTTTATAACGCATAATTGTCAATAAAGCCTATTCTTTTTATCAGGGTAAAAAGATAATTTAAAGAAAATATATATTAATTAAGTGAAATAACTTTTGGTACATAAATCATGAAAATATATGTATTGTAATAGTTTATGTAATATGTCGATAGAACATTTTAAATACAATTTTTTTTGGAAAATTGTTGAAAGTGGTTTAAATGTACTGTTGATTCAATTTACTTTCTCTTTTTTCTATCACTTTTATTAATTTTAAATTATGATATATAGAAATATTTTATTCTTATCGCAGTTTTACTCATAATTTTGTTTGAGTCGTTAGACGCAATTTTTAAACTAGGTGTATTTAACATTCTTATATTTCTTTAAAATCTAATTAATATAAATCCGTTTAATTTATCAAGTTTGCAAGATAAATACATGAGTTATCTTATCATTTCCTTTTTTTTATATATTTTTTTTTTAACATTGTGTGATTGAGCTGTTTTATATGTATATAACAGTGTCTCATAAGTCTTTTTAGGCTGGGTGTTGATCTTTTTTTTATGTGATTGTACTTGTGTAAATATTTTACTATTGTGTAAGATCAATACGTGACACTTTGATAAAATAAATTTATCTTATCTTATCTCTATCGTGAATATTAAAGATTTGTTTATACAGTAATACCCCTGGATAATTGACTCATTTCAATCATACTCATTTCTAAATTTCTAAATACAAAACTGAAAATCACTTAGGTTTAGATCTAGATCTATATAGTGTTCACATTTTAGATGTACATGTATCAATATGGACATTGTCAATTCAGAGACAAACCAAGGAAATAAGTCTCATCAGACAATCGCAATCATGGGGTAAACCAGCAGAAAGTATAATCTGAAAAACTCATTGAAAGCCGTATACTTATGGTTTTATGATGACTTATTTCTGAGGAATATGTTTTGACTAACAAGAACTTTTTTCTTGGCGCAAATAAAATATAATTTGTGGCGCAAATGAAATGCCAATTGGCGCATAAGCAAGGCGGCGGTTTTAGCCTACACGCATTAGGAAATTAGCTGTAAGCATATTAATAAAATTAAAACTCAGCGAATGTGAATTAAAATCAAAATGTTCGGTGTTTAAAACTAAATTGGTGTAAAATTTAACTTATGACAAAAACAATTGTTCCAAGAATAATATCCAATATAAAATGTATCCCTTTCATAAACCTACAATGGGTGTTGCTAAACGGCGGAAACGGAAAACGGAACGGAAACGGAAACGGAAAGAATTTTTTATATAGACGGAATTTAAGGGGAGGGAAAAAAGAACTATGAACATCAATTATTATAGATCTTGCTGGTAATTTTTGTTATTAAAAGTTTCTATCTATTTATCATATATTTCAATATAACAGGCGAACATGTAAGTGAGAAAATTCGTCAAATAAGGTCGATAACTCCTAGTCATTTGACCGTTTTGACGTGAATGGACATAAGGTAGAGCTCAACATTCTGATAAAATTGAGAATGAAAAATGTCAAAGAAGCAACAATCCGATGAAAGACCAGACAACATCAGAAGGCCACCAATTGGTTTTCAACGCAGCGAGAAAATCTCGCACCCGGAGGTATCAGCTGGGCCCTAAATAAAATTGTGTACTAGTTCAGTGAACATGGGCGTCACACTAAACTCCAAAACATATAAACTAGATTAACAAAGGTCAGAGATTCCTGAAATTGGGACAGGAGAAAAAATAAGGAAAAGGGGGGGGGGGGGGTTAAACAATTGTGAGATCCCAACCCTCCCCCTATACCTCTAGCCAATGTAGAATTAAGAAACACATATGAAGCAATACACAGTAAACCTAATTTTAAAAGAAGTCCGAGTCCGATGACAGATTAGACATGTTTTTCACACAGTTTTTAAACTAGATACACCGATGATAATTGTTGCAATGTTTAACCAAAACTATCGGGCGACTCCTTAAAAGACATATGTTCAATAACATTTGGCCCAGTAGTTTCAGAGACTGAGACATTTTGTAAAAGTTAACAAAGACGAAAATCGGACGACGAACGCCAAGTGATGAGAAAAGCTCACTTAGCAGGGCCAGGTCAGTTAAAAAAAGAACTCTCAAAGTATACCACTATAGACTAAAGCAGGTCTTAGTACTAGCAGAAAACGACCATGACAGAGCAAAAACATTGAATGAATAGATCACTATAATTGTATCAACTAAGAAGACATCAACTAAATATGTACCACTAAATAAACCGTTACATCCAAATTGGAAAGACATAATAACTTAAGTATGGACGAAAACAAAATTAGAATATTGATTCAATACATAAAAAGTATGAGGGCCGGCAGACGAAATAGGTTATAGAATGTTAAAAATATATAAAATGAATTAGCAGCTATCATATTATTATTCACCATTTTTTCAACAATCATCAGTTCCAGCATGATACGTGATGAATGGACAACAGGAGACATTTGTGCATTTCCGCTATTCAAGTATCTCAAACATGCATTCACTGCAGGATGCTGCAACATATAGTATGCTCCAACATAATGCGTTATCGTCTAGATTATTATAGTACCATCAATGGTTACATCTTAGATGCATGATTTTTTGTTGGTTGTTAGTGGCTTTGAACTATCTGTCAGTTAACTGCGATTTTGCTGTTGGGATGTACAAGTACACGGCCACGTCCACTTCAAGTGTATTTGTGTCCATCTGGTGAGTTAAGCCTTTTCAACTGATTTTTATAGTCCGTTCTTATGTTGTAATGTTATACCACTGTCCCAGATTAGGGGGAGGGTTGGGATCCTACTAACATGTTTAACCCCACCACATTCTGTATGTATGTGCCTGTCCAAAGTCAGGAGCCTGTAATTCAGTGGTTGTTGTTTATTTATGTGCTACATATTTGTTTTTCGTTCATTTTTTGTACATAAATAAGGCCGTTTGTTTTCTCGTTTGAATTGTTTTACATGATCATTTCGAGGCCATTTATAGCTGACTATGCGGTATGGGCTTTGCTCATTGTTGAAGGCCGTACGGTGACCTATAGTTGTTAATTTCTGTGTCATTTTGGTCTCTTATGGAGGGTTGTCTCATTGGCAATCATACCACATCTTCTTTTTATACATTTACGTTAATGTCGCAGTTGCAATTACATGTATTGCGCCAAAAATTCGTTAATAAAACCTTACAGATAATATTATATTTATTTCATATTTTGAAAACGCCCCATATAAACTATTAAATCAAAATTAAACAGCTACAGGAAACCAGGTAAAACACATGCAATGTTGGATTTTCTCATTCCTATGCTTCCGCAAGCAAAGAGTCGTGGTAAATTGAACAACATCAAACAGGTCCAACAGACCGTTGATTCTGGGGTATCTCAAGGAACTGTTCTGGTCAGGTGTTATTAAGTAAATGATATCGGTGATAGCTTGAAAAATCGGGTGTATGGCCAATAGAAACATCAAAATGATCAGATGCGTAGTGTGAAATAAAGTATCATTTCCGTCATAAAAAAGAACAGAGCAGAATGAGTTTTCAGATGTCTTGACATAGCACCAAAATCATTAAAAACTACCAAAATTAAAAGTAACTTTCAAATTTCAATATTTCTCTTGTGTGAATGAATATGTATATATGTTAACGGGTGTAACATGTGCAGCTGAATCAATTTACCCTTCCGGAGCAGCTGAGATCACCCCAAGTTTTTGGTAGGGTTCGTGTTGCTCAGCGTTTAGTTTATATGTTGTGTTTTGTGTACAATAATTTGTCTGTTTGTTTTTTGGCCTTTTTTTTTCTTTTTTAGTAATGGCGTTGGCGGTTTGTTTTCGACTTCTGAGTTTGAATAACCCTTTGGTATTTTCCGCCTATCTTTCTAGATGTTTTCTTCTATAAATATAGTAAAACAGAATACTTAAATAGTGACACTATTTTCACTTAATATAATATTATGAAACAAAATTCACGGCTACTTGAGAGATATTGAATTTTCAGAGAAGAATTAAGCAAGATATTTAAAAAGTAGCGTGAACAATTTGTTTTTGAAAAACTTGGGACATGACTACGAAAAACTTCGTGAGGGCACTGTGCAAATAGTATATATCCATGTAGGCTACTAATTGTTCGCCCCTTTTTGCACATCAATTCGTATTAATTGATTTAAATTCTAGGAGATATAATGCTTTTCCTATGTAAATACCAAACACTGAACATACATCAGTATTGCAAGGATTTACTATGCAAATCCTTGAGTATCGTAAATGTTGAGAAAGGCTTTGTATAGTGAGAGATTTTGTCATTTTTTTCTTCATAAAACTAAAGTATATACAAGTTTCTATAATAGTTTCCATATCGGATTTTGTCCATACACCATTGTCCTATTAGGTTTCTTTTAGATTTTGTGTTGTTGGGTTGCTATCTTATTGACATTGATCAAAATTTAAAAAAGAAAAGAAAAGTCGAACAGACTATCCTGAATCGCATGAACTACGTACACATGACTTTATCAAATATTTCAAAAACATAGTCTCATCATCTCCGGGTAATTATTTCAATACTTTATGCTTTGAAATCTTTTATTTTAAATTCATTCCTCTGGGTTTTTTTCTTGTGAACATGTGAAATACTATATAAAACATGCCTATGTAGATAAAATTAACAAAAAGAAAAGATGTTAATTCTTTCTGTTTCCGTTTACTGTTTCCGTTCCGTATTCCGTTTCCGCCGTTTAGCAACCCCAAGCTACAATGACCGGAAAGATTAATAACAAAATTTGATTTTCAATGCCGGCAACAACCTTGTCTTTGTTTAAATTTCAAAAATGAGCAATTTAGATTCATAATATTTTATTCTGTTGGAGAAATCTTACTTTGCAGTTTTCAACGGATTTTTTTTTTTTCAAAGATTAATTTTTGAATTAAAAACTTTTTGTATCTTATATTTACTGTCTCGTTTAATCAAAACACACGAGGTAGTAGTACAAGGGTTTGTATTTTATGATAGACGTATAATGTTTTAGAATCAAAAACTTTAACTCATAGTATTATAATTCATCCTTTCATCTTAAATATTTCGCAGACATAATGAATTCACAAACTAGATGGACTAATTTGTATACGTTCGTCTTAGTCGGGAAAAATAATGGTATAAAGAAGTCTGTCCATGCTTATAATGTCTGTCCGTCTGTCAACAGTAGCGAATGAGTGCGTTAGGGCAAACTTCTGAAATTGACAAGAAAAAAAAACCCAACACATCTATTCTGATATAGTCATAAAGTCTGTAAGTTAGCCAGTGCCATCTTTCATTTCTTTTTTTATTTTCAATAATTTGGCTAATCAGGGGCAGAGGGAAAAAACAGACTTTCCTAACAAAAGCGGCGTGAAAGGTTATTTGAAACAATGGATGGTGTTTCTGAAGATTAATAATGTGCGGCAACAACATCATACTATTTGATACTGATACATGCATTTTATCTCTTGTATTACCAGAACATAAAGTAAGTGAATATAGTTGTTATTCTTAGAAATTTAAATGTAGGTTTCGAACTGTCCAATTTCGGATTTTCTTTAAATAGTGCGCCAGAAAGGAAATTTTGTATTATAACGTCAGATTCAATTTTCTAAAGAAAGACAACTATTTTCTTCAAAACGAACGACAAAAAATAATAATGAAAGTTACTCATAACTTTTTTGAAAGGTCGGTGACATACACTTTTTTTGCTTTATTTTTAAGAGTACACATGGCACCTTCTTGAAATTTTTACGAAGAAATAATTGGTAGATATTTTTTAAAACTCGAAACGTTTTTCATTTTTACGTTTTATTTTGGCGGGACTGAAATAAATCATATTTCTAAAGATCAAAACAATAAAAGTCTTAAACTCTTGACTCTGTATTGGATAGACACAAATCTACTGTTTAACGTGAAACAATAATTATGCTTGTAGGTTTGATGTAAAGGTTTTTTTGAGAGTTTAGAAAACAAGCACATATTATGTTAATATTTGGGAAATCACGAAACTGAGGTTGCTATAGTGACAAAACTAAGTCGGTGACCCCCAATTTTTTTCATCATATTTTGCTCATCAAACACCTTCACATAAAATTGAAGGAAAGATCACTGGTAGTTTGTCTTTAACTAGTTATATTATTAAACACTGTGCTTGTTGTATTCATCTACTTGCCTTAATAAATATTTTTTTATAACATTGCGTCTTAATCCTATTGAATCACTTGTAATCATTTGTATGTCATGATTTGATTGTTCTTCTCCTTGTGGGCGCTTTGATTAGCAATAAAATATATTTGATTTGATTTATATGGCACACTCTTTTTATAAAATAATATTTTCATATCTCTTATTTAAATATGATATCTGAATAAAGATAAATGATTTGAAACTGATAATAATATCTAGTTTTTAAATAATATGTTCTTTATTAATAGACTTTGTCACTTTTTTAATATTATGTCTATATTATATTTCATTTATATTCTTGATTTGTTTGATAATCATTACATTTAATTAATTTCCTTTTTTTGATTTGTATTAGATCTCTTTGTCAGCTAAGACAATTTTTCTCATAATTTAGTAATAGTGACATTATATAATTGTTCATTTTAATGCTCTTTGTGAGTTTTCTTGAATGATAGATTGTAATCTTGAATTGAATTTATTTATCATTGAATCTCCATTCATGTTAATATCCTTGTTTAAATTCTCCCTAATTGAGTAAGATATTTTATGTTCATCTAATTAACACGAAATATTAACATTGACATATAATTGACATATAACTTTTGTACAGATTAATTATATTAATTAATTATGCTGGGATTATGCGAACTTTGATGGGTTCCTCCGTCTCGCCCAAACCATTGTTATAATGACAACTGTGCGAGCTTTAAACGGCGATGATACTTCAATGGATGTAATTGAAATAGCTATAAGTCAACTGAATGCTCTCTGGAGGAATGTTGGAAGAATGAACACTTTATATCCCCAATGTGATGGACTGTTGGAAGACCTTCAGAGTTTAATTCGCTGTATAGAAAATATGAAAAGGTACGTGATATTTTGATTTTATTAGGCATCTTAGTCGTACTTAAAACTGTGTACTAGTTGAAGGAGGACTTATAATTCATTAAAGACCTCCACGAGTTCATTAATAACCCATGCATGTATTATCATGGCAGCCCTAGGTTCAATATCAGTCCAAGAGCCGCATGGCTCGAAAAACTAATATTGATCATGACCGAGGGCTGATAATACATTGGATATGAAAAATGACATGTTATGATCTTTTTATCATATGTGTAAACAATGGAGAATTTAACAGATTCATATATTGATCCTTTTACATGGTTCCAAAATAGAAGTTCAAAGATTTAAAAGTTCACGGACGTCGGACCCCAGATTTAGTGCATTCAATATGAAATCTTTATATCATATGCCTCAACAGAGAAGAAAAATATTCTAATATGGACAGTTCGACAAAATAAATAATTCAGCAATATTCATAATGATCACTATTTGGAAAAGTCAACTTTTTAAGTAACTTTCTAAATTATGCTTGAAACTTTTAAAAATCATCCGCAGTTAATTAATATTTTTTTTTGTATTATTATTATTTTACACAATATACTTTCTAGTATCCAAATAATTGTTTTGTATACTACTTTGAAATGTTTTTCACTGAAAACGTAGCATTGAAATGATTGAGGTGTATTTTCCGGGAACTTGCCGAGTATTACCGGAATGCCATGTGATAACGTTACGGAAAGGTACATGGCGTACGGAAAGGATTAAAAGTATATTATTTCGCATATGCTACAATTAATACAGCATATGCTATATAAACTACAGCTTAAGCTATAATATATGTACCCTATGCTGTAAATAATGTCGCTTAGGCTATAATATATAGCATATGCTGTAATTTATACAGCATATGCTGTAATTTATACAGCATATGCTACAATTAATACAGCATATGCTATATAAACTACAGCTTAAGCTATAATTTATGTACCCTATGTTGTAAATAATGTCGCTTAGGCTATAATATATAGCATATGCTGTAATTTTATACAGCATATGCTACAATTAATACAGCATATGCTATATAAACTACAGCTTAAGCTATAATTTATGTACCCTATGCTGTAAATAATGTCGCTTATGCTATAATATATAGCATATGCTGTAATTTTATACAGCATATGCTGTAATTTATACAGCATATGCTATAATTAACACAGCATATGCTATATTAAATGCAGCCTATGCTGTAATAAATAGCATGGAGTTTACGTTAATTTAGTGTTGTTATCAATCAGTAATATTCATATGTTATTTAGTCTAAGTATATGATAAGATATCTTATATTACATAAAAGATATTTTATATATAAAAATTACCCCCTTTTTTGTGGAAAAAAATGGTTGGTTATATAGGGCATCAGTGAGGCAGGACTCGAACGGGTCCCATCTTAGGACAATGAATTCTCCCCCCCCCCCCCCCCCCCCTTATGAGAATTTTTAATACGCCGCTGTAAATCATTAGTATATAAATACTATAAATATTATTTTTGTTAGCATTACTAGATTAGCTTAGATCCTTTATAAGATAACTCATAGTACATTAGTGTTCTCCATTAATACAAATCATACAATAATATATTTATAATCTTTATTTGCAAAACAAACAAAAAACAATTTTGGTTATGGCAAATACATAGACAAAACAAACATAATGAAAAATCGACAAAATTATAAAAGATATGATAAAAACAGTTACATAAAAAAACATTTCAAAGTTTCACATGCAGTATATATATATAGTAATACAATTGCACGCACAATTATAAAAGCTGTTTCTTAATTCTAATGCATCTCTAATCAATTTGTATAAATAAATACACTCAGTAACATTTTGTAGATTCAAAAGTTTAGAAAATGAAAAAAAGATAAATATATGAATCTTTTTAATCTAAACCATACATGCCATATAAAGATCGGGGAAAAGTTTGCCTTATATCTTTATATTTATCACCATGATCACAAGCTGTCAATTAGAAAGTCATATCAGAGGGAACAAGTGTATGAAGTTTCATTTTCATTGGAATCACCAAAAACTACCTCGACCAAAAACTTTAACCTGAAGCGGGATAGTAGTCCGAGATTACTCTGACGTCCAACGGCTGTTTTTCCAGACAGGCTGGACAATAGTCCGAGATTACTCTGACGTCCAACGTTGGAAGTCAGAGTAATCTGTGACTATGGGCCAGACGGACGGACGAACGGACGACCGGACAAACGAACCCACATGCCAGAAAACACAATGCCTATAAATGGGGCATAAAAATATCAGTTTACTTTCCACAGCTCCAGATTAGATTCTTTTGTAGTTGTGAATCAGATTGCTGATTATAATATCTTATTAGACTATTTAAAAAAAAACACTTTTATTTGTCAAATTATTTGTTTGTAAAGTGTTTAAGTATCCATATTTGTATGTATTAACTTTAATTTCCTTTAAGCACCTGCCCTTGGTGACTCCTGCATATGAACAACAATACTAGTTATTCATACTCATCAGCCACAGGAAGACCTTGACTAAAAAAACTATGTTTATAATTGATGTAAAGCTGCTTCTGGTGCATGGTCAATAAACACTAAACATACAGGTTTACGTGACTACATGTATTATTCACTCAATTTATATTTCATGTTTTCTTCAGATGTTTTTCTTTTTCTTGTTCCTTTTCTTTTATATTGTGTATCGTAATTGTTTGATATATAAAATCAAAGTACTGAAGTGCTAAACATCAGGGGACGTGTCAACGAAGCTGTCTTAGGACTAGGACATGTCTTAGGATGGTCTTAGGACACGTCTTAGTCCTAAGTCAGGTTAACGAAAGTCTCCTAAAATAAGATATGTCCTAAATTTGGTCCTAAAGTTAGGATATACAAATAGGTGTCTTAGGATAGTCCTAAAGGTTAGAATGTCCTAAAACGTAATAAAAACAAAAAATATAGCACAAACTCAATACTAAAAATACTGATACAATATTAAACTATCATACTGTTATTAGATTTGAATTAATAAATCAAAAATATTTTCAATATTTGTTAAAGATTGAATTGTATTACATTAAATTATTTCGTGCTGTTTATTTTGAAGCCTAAATAATACTATCATTATAAGCAACATTTTTTGCGACCAACCAAAACGTTGCAATATTAATTTAAATATGGGAAAAAGTTGACTTCTTTTTTTTAAAACTAATCCTGATTCGATACATGTAATGAAATCGAGTGGACCTAAGTACAAAACTAGTTGCAGTACGAATATCTCATTTAACAAAGTTTTGTGACTATTTACTTTTTTTTCCGTATTGAATTCAATTATATCTTTTGTCATATCTTTAAAATAACGTATTTATTAGTATTACGTTAAAACTTTAACTTTTATTTTGCGATAATTGATTCCATATAAAAATAAATAAATCATGGACATAAAAATCTCTACATATTTTTTCAATGAAATAAATGTGTTAGGATGTAGGATTAAAAACTTTACTACAAAATAAACAAGGTAAAATGTGATTCAAGCTTATTTCATCACTATGTCTTCTTAATTAATCATCATGTTCCATACATTATAATTTCTTTCTGTAAAATGTTTTCTGTCTATGAAGAAATAACATCAAAAATGTGGGGAATACTAAATTTTAAAGTGTACATCACATTTTTTATGTTATTTCAATTAGACATATGAAATATTACAGTTATCTCTTATAATTTAATTCTAAATTCCATTTTTTACAGCAGTATAAACCATGAAAAAACATTGATGAAGTCATGGTCACATGACTAAATTATGTCTATCAGCTGATAAACAAACAACGTCAGCCAATCAGAAGACGTCATACATCCAGAATTAAACTATTCTCAAATATAGCTAAATATTACCAAGCAATGCAGAAACATTAATTGAGATATTGATAAAATATTGATTTTAGATGACTCTTTCAATGTTCAAAATACCTGTAGAAAATTGTCATAAAAGTCTAGATTTTTCCAGATCTTTAATATCACATGAACCAACACATTTGTATTATCTTTCAACACTAAAATCACATTATGTAAAATATTTATAATGCATATTCTACTGCAATTGGATAACTTTTTTCGTAATGATAGTACTAGATTCTATCGTCATGCTTACAACAGTCAACATGTTGATATTTTTCAGGTCAGCTTGAGAGAATTTTATGTCACAGATGTGGTAAGCCACCAAAAATATCTGCCGAGATCCTCATGGAAATGGTGGATGTCAGCACATTTGGAAGAACTGGCAGTAATGCTAGGCATAATTCTGAGGATGTTGCTCAAAACTTTGAAAGTTTTGTGCATGATTGTGAAGGTATGTGTATTTACCTCTGCTGATATACAGTTGAACTTTGTTGTGTTAAACTTGGTTGTTGATAGTCCAATCAGAACCTTAGTGTCTGAAACATATTAACCTGATACTAGTATTAAATAAGAAAACAATTTTAAATGGAGCTGAGATTAAGTAATTTCTTCAAATAGAATTCATTAATTTAAATAATTAAAAAGGATTGTGTGTTTTTTGGTTTTATTAAAAGTATACAAAATCAGGCTATACATTTTGGAAATATACGTTTGACTAAAAGTACAAATAATGGGTTGAAAATCATTTTTGAGCGAGAAAGACACTGCAGACTATCCATTTAGCATTGTGGCTATGGGAAAATTTAAATAACATATTTTTACTCTTCAAAGTTTAACCCCATATGATATTCTAGAATGCTGCATAATATTGTTACAATTAGATGTATGTTTCATTATAATACGTTATTCTGATTGGCTAACACATCACGTGTTATTCCTTAATCAATTGCATCACACAATAAAATATATCATTCATGATGACACGAGGTCCCAAAATAAAGTGCACAGGTGAATTAAATAAAAACTTGATAAAAATCGTGCTTTCATGATCCTAGCTAATAAATGTAATTATAAGTATTGAATGCTTCTTTTTGTAACTTTATAGGTTTGTAAAAGCGTTGACCGTGCACACATTTTTAGATTTTTAGAATGAAGCGCTTCCGCGCTTCATACAAAATGTACTTCGGTCAACGCTGTTACACCCAATAAATTTACAAAAAGAAGTATTCAATTCTTGAATGTTACATATAGTTAGTAATACACATTATTCATTTTTACAGTAAATCATTAGAATTCTTCCAAAGTGGAATCTTTAATGAAAACCCGTTCTTTGACCATATTTCAGCATTTCGCCATTTATCTCTTGATTGTTCAAGTTAAATTTTGCCACCTTATTTCACATTGTTAGGAATTCAAAAAAAGCTTTCCATTTTGATTTTGATGATAAGAAATCTTTTGTTCAAGAGTTGGACATTTTGATAAACATGTTGCATATCGGTGAAAGTTGATATTTCTGTTACCTGATTTATCAAAAATTCTTTGTTGCTATTAGGAATTACAATAAAAGCATATACCGTATTATTCTTTCATTTTGACTGTGCTTAATGTCCAAATTTTGTCACGCAACGGGTTGCGGAGGGTGTAATGTTTTTCACCTGTTAGTCTGTCCATCAGTTCTATTTCTTGTCATCACAACTCATCTAAAACCACACAACAGAATTTCACGAAACCTTTTTAGATAATAAGGACATAATATGTAGATGTGCATATCGACAGGAAATTACAATTCAAAATTGTTTCTAGGAGTTACACCCCTTTGAACTTATTTACTTTAATGTACTACTGCAACAGTTTGTCATCGCAACTCGTCTGAAACCACACAACAGAATTTCATGAAACTTTGTAGATAATAAGGACATACTACATAGATGTGCATATCGACAGGAAATTGTGATCCAATTTTTTTCCAGGAGTTAAGCCCCTTTGAACTTATTTGCTTTAATGTACTATTGCAACAGTTCGTCATAGCAACTTCTCTGAAACCAATTTTACAACAGAATTTCATGAAACTTTGTAGATAATAAGGACATACTACGTAGATGTGCATATTGACAGAAAATTACGTGTAATAGAAAAACAATAGCATATAGTAACAAATTCATCTATTCCAAAGCAAATAATATATAAACACGCATCGACGTTCTTATTCATTAAAACTCATCGTTGATAATCTTTATTTGTTATCAATTGTCCATGGATATTTAATTAACATGCATAGATTTATATAATTGTCATTCCCTTGTTATGTGTAAAGTTGTGGTTATTATGGCAACACGTATTACTTGTACATTTATTTAGTTTATATTTCATTGGTGTTTATAACTTTGCTTAGTCCAGTTTGATATTTACTAAAATACTCCCTTAAACACGGATTTTGGTCCATTTCAAAGCATTTTATCTTCTATCTTGAACTGATTTAGTAAAACGTAAAGGTTGGAAAACTAAAACAACTTGTCTCACCCAGCATTCGTGTAGGTGCCTTATATCTACTTCTTGGCGTCTCACCGGGTCTCCACGAGGTCTGATCCCCACCTTCTTGATGGTATGGTGCTGGGGAGAAGCCCTGGGACTCATCGAGAATAGCCCCGGGCTGAGATGGACAACCATAACCTTGATGTTGGTATCCAGTATTTGAATTTTGGGATGGTGGATACCACTCCGCTTTAATATTACCCGTGTACCCCTTTTCATACTCTTGAGTCTGGGACCTGTACCTGTTGTCCCTCTGGGCGGGGTTTAATTGAGGCTGACATTTGTATGGGGTATCATGCCTGCCATATGCCCCCTGAGGCTCAGTATCCCATGGAACACTGTCATCATCTGATTCCCCTAAAAAGGCTGAATTCATAAGACCAGGGTCCCCTGGGGTCTGTATGTCTGACCACCCTTGTTCCTGTTTTATTTGGAAGGGGGGTCCCCTCATTGATGGTGTTCTCCCCATGGCCACCCGGTCTACCCTCTGCACCATTTCATCATACTCCCTACGGTCATGAGTGGTTTGGCCGTGGGGAGGGGGCCTTGATGGTAATTAACAGACCTGGAAAAGTCTACCCGGTCAAGGAGGTTGAATGTTACCCTCAAATAACTAATTCCGGATAGGTCATCCTCTGTGATGAACCCTTTCCCCTCTCTTATATCTAATATATGTTCCGCTATGCGGGGCCCTACCCCTGGGAGTGTCAACAACTCTTGGTAGGAGCACTGGTTTATATTTACCCGTGCCATTATTTACCTTGATTGTGGGCAAGTGTTCAAACAAATTTATTTATTTGAAAATAAATAATAAAACACAACTACACTTGCTTACCTGTGTATATTATGGGTGGGCAATTGTTAGGACAACTTTATTTTATTTCAAAGTAAATAACAATAATTATACACAAATACAATCTGCAGTCGGTTGTTTTCTTTTTTTGTGCAAAAACTGTGGTTTTCCGCCTTGTTTGACAAGTGGATGGCGGCAACAAGTACCTGATACTACTATCGGTGATATTAAATAAGTTTAATTGGGCCTCAGTGTCGCGTACACTTGGCAAATTCAAAAAGTTTTGTTGAAAAAGAAAAAAAAAAACAATGTTGTTTACCGGGAATGACTTCCGGTGATGCACTTCGGACAAGAACTGGATCCGCGGGAGGTAATTCTTGGCCCGGGAACCAGTACAAACTCAAAGTGGAAATTTAAATAAAAAAAACAATTTCAAAATTAACAATCCGTCAATCGATTTGACCCTTGAATAGCTTTCTACCCCGAAAACTATCCAATTGTCCCTTTTTCCTTTTCTGAATTAAAACTGTCTCATCCCTGGATCAAAACCCGATCCCCTGATGCAGACAACTTTTTCAGAAAGAAAACCCAAAAAATACGTTTTATCAGGGCCCGCTTTTTGCCGCAGCGCCAATGATAGAATGTATGTCTATTAAGTCCGAGTTCGCTATCAACGATGGCTGTTCCGATCTAAGTTATGTCTTAGATGGAACGGATTTACCGATTTCACTAATACAAGGCTGTCTGTTTCTTTTTCTGGTAGTTATCGTTAAGAGAGTGCTCATGCGCCGGTATTCCTGGACATCCGGATTAGAACCAGGTAAAACCGGGAACCAGCACTACAGTTGCTATGCAATTGTTTATCTTACGATTAGTCGTAAGTTTTTACTTAAGATAAAAACTTAAGAATACTCTTAAGATAAAAAATAATCTTACGACCGCCTTTGTGAAAATGACTTAAGATTTCTCTTACGATACTCGTAAGATTAAATCTTAAGATTTATCTTAAGATTTTTTGTGAAAAGGGCTACAGTTTTTTTTTCTAGGAGTACGCTCCTTTGAACGTATTTGCTTCAATGTACTTCTGCAATAGTTTGTCATTGCAACTCCTCTGAAATTACACAACAGAATTTGATGAAACTTTGTAGATAATAAGGACATACTATGTAGATGTGCATATTGACAGGAAATTATGATTCAATTTTTTTTTATTTTACAATTTTCTTTTCTTACGCTTATTTAATTTCTCCAATGACAATGTGGGGACGTGGGGTATGTGAGCGTGCTCACTAAGGTTCTTTAATTTGGTATGTAGTGGTGGGAAGATTCAACAATTAATTAATAGTGGTGAGTCCAACAAAAATGTGATTTTAATTTAACGATATGATTATATTTTATCATAATTGATATATTTTTAGATGGAATGTGTACCTATGATGGTGGTGTTGTTAAAGTGGATGATGTTCTTAGATTCATAACTGGTTGCAGCTCAGTACCTCCAGGAGGATTTGATGCTCGCTTCTCAATTGGTTTTACTGAAGAAAGAAAATATCCTACAGTTTCAACATGTACATTTGAAGTTGTTCTGCCACTTCATTTGAAGAATTACAATACCTTTAAGGACATAATGATTGAATCCATTGTTTCAGGTCCTGGCTTTGGTCAAATTTAACCTCTTAGTAAAAAAGGTTTTTCCAACCGAAATAATATAAATATTCAAATGTACCTTACATACCATTTTGAAACTGTCTATCAGATCTTAAAAGTATCTGCAAAAAGTATTGATGCTCTGCATACACATTTTCATATGATTCAGTTTGTTTTAAGTAAGGGTACTTTAGGTTTGCACTGTCTGTCTGTCAGTTTTTTTTTCTTCATGCTTGAAGATATTGATTTGATATTTGATGTATTGTTTTAATATGACAAGTTACAGGTCAAGTTGGATTTTCAAGATTCTAGCTTATTTCCTTATTCACTCAAATCCCAGGAATTAAATTTTTGATGATATACTTATTAAATACTAGATTTCTGTTCTGTTTCTGTTTTTGTGATGAGAATTAACCCTTTTTTTTACTTTCTAAAGTCAGAAAAGCATAAAGCCATTCTGGTATTATATCCATACAATTTGTGCCAAAGATATCAAAGTTCATAAGAAAGTGAATACAATTAAATGGACTTCGAGTTATTTGAAAAAGGCAAAACAAGAGGCTAAGTTGGATAAAAAAGTCAGTTTTAAGAAAAACAAGTGTACAAGTTAACATAAGGTGGCACAGATTTTTCCAAATTACCTTTACTGATTTTGAAAAATAAGCAAATTGGGCTTATAATTGTTTTGACAAAGAATCATTAAAAATCTTCTCTGAAACTCATAGAGAAATTAGAACTAAATGTCTTTCAAGACTGTGTTATTTCCCCCTGAAACATTCTGATCACAGTTAATTCAGGTTAGCGATTATAGGCTCATTTGTTATATTATGATGGTCACATGAGCTGTAGCCACTTCTTTGTAAATTTTGTATCATTTGTTAGTATAGTATTGATGTGTTGGAAAACATAGTATTTTTATGATGTTTTTTGTTCTTAAAAATGTATATATTCATAAATAAAAAAAAAAATTTTAATAAATGAAATTTGATTCACTCTTCACCAAGATATAGATTAGGGAAAATGGGAACATTCCATGATTACACCTAGTTTTTTCATCACTTGGCGTCTGTCATCTGTCGTCAAATGTCCGTCGTCAAGCATCGTCTGTTAACTTTTTACAAAAATCTTTTCCTCTGAACTACTGGGCCAAATTTAACCAAACTTGGCTACAATCATCATTGGGGTATCTAGTTAAAAAATGTGTTTGGTAACCTAACCTGCCAACCAAGATGGCAGCCATGCCTGGGAAGACAAGCATGATGGGAAGTTATCGAAATTGTCTCCAAGGTCATCATTTTTCTTGCCGGACCATTACGATGATGTTCAAAGAACTGTTAAATCTATTGGGGAAATTTCTGTTGATACACAAGATAGTACTACTTACCAGAATACACCATTTTCTTGTGGTAATATCAGATTTTCCTGGAAAACGAGAGGATGGTGTTGAGGTAAAAAAAGATAAATTGAAGAAATTGACAAAACGTTTTAGAAATAGTTGCAAATTGTTTACAAATCTTGAAAACAATAGTTCATATATTTCTTAAGGTAGCCTAAGCATTTTTCTGTTTGAACTCTTTCATCGCCCGTCGTCATTAACTTTTACAAAAATCATCTCCTCTGCCCTGAAATTTTCAGATGATTCGGACAACCTGTTGTTGGGTTGCTACCCCTGAATTTGTAATTTTAAGGAAATTTTGCTGTTTTTGATTATTATCTTGAATATTATTATAGATAGAGATAAACTGTAAACAGCAATAAAGTACAGCAAAGTTAGGCCTACAAATAAGTCATGATGAGCAAATTAGTCAATTGACCCCTTAAGGAGTTATTGCCCTTTAAAGTCAATTTTTCCATTTTATCTTTATTTTTTTTAATCTTTTACAAAAATCTTTTCAACTGAAACTACGGGGGAAGTACTCAGACACAGCTCACTGAAGGAGTGGGACTTTGAAAGATTTATTAAATTTTCTATAATGAAAATCTTTTGGAGTTTCGAAATTGCACAATACATTTTTATTTCTCTACTCTTTAGACAACCATTCCATACCACAAGATTAACAGTAACGCCTTTCTGAATTAATCAGAAAATATCTTTGGAAAGCAGAAAGATAAAAGCCTACCATACCTCTGTGTCTTTAATCATTTTTTAGTTTCTATATCTCCATTAAGCTTTATTTGCAACAACAAAAAACTGGTAACATTGGTTATTTTACTTCTACATGTTCTAGACAACATAAAAAATATATAGAGATAACACATGAATTAAAAGAATTACAAAAAACTAGCATATCACAACGAAAAATTATGAAAGAAACCATAAAGCGAACCGAAACACACAGTAAAATTTCATACAATTAAGATTGAGAATAACACCCGGGTTGAGTTCAATATCGTAGCAGCTACGTTAACATGGTTAAGTGCTAGTAGATTTTGACTATTGAACGTGTAGCTATAGACTAGTCGCTACATAGATATTGATAGCAGCTACGTAGCCGCTACGTAGCTGCTACGATATTGAACTCAATCCAGAAACACAAGAACATTGAGCGGGAAAGAAAAGAAAAAGAAACAGCGAAGAATACCCCCAAAACTGTATACTTTCTGTAAATGCCAGTAACATGAGTAACGGCAATTTTTCTGCCACAAATAATGTGTTTGTTCTCTAGTATTCTTATTTTGGATGATTACAACTTCAACTAACAGTAACAAGATTGAGCCGCTAATTTTGCAATTTAAGATTGCCACAAAAAAAAAAGCTTTTTAAAAGAGGGTCAAGAGCTAGGAACAGTCAAACTCAAAGATTGGAAATAAACTGACAACGCCATGACTAAAAAATAAAAAGACAATCACACGCACGCACAAGAAGTGACATAAGACATGTAGTCTTGGCTGCCGGATAAATATCAACTGCCCTACTATTTTCAATTGTTTTAATTTACAATGATCTCAGATAGTCATTATTAGTCTGAAATAGATCTGGGTGTAATTATTACGAGGATGAATATATAAACATTTGATAACTAATTGCAACGTTGAGAAAGGAATTGAGAATGTTTCAACAACCCGACGAAAATAGCAGAAAACAGCAGAGGGCCACCAATGGGTCTTCAATACAGCGAGAAAATCCCGCACCCACAGGCTTGCTTCAGCTGGCCCCTAAACAAACATATGTACTAGTACAGAGGAAATGAACGTCATATGATACTAAAATCCAAAATATATCATGAAATAAACTAAATTGAGCGTATAAACAAATTACACTTAATTTCCTTCAAAATACACAAAAACTACGTTCACAGTTAAAAGTTAACATAGATAGATAGATAATTTTATTAACCAATCATCAGCTGAAAATGGTGCCCAAAATTTGAGCTATACAATCAAATGAATTACAAAATAAAGCACAGAAAATGATTTATACGAACTTTTTCACTTATGAGATATATTATTTTCCCCATGTTTCTGGTTTCTGTACGGCTAAAAGCTCAAAACTTGTTCTCGATCTAAAGCTGAAACTCTGTTTTATTACTTGTGCCGATGTTCAAGGAACTAGTTATAAATCTTGTTATTGGTTTTTTTTGTATTCTTTTTGTGTTTATGGATGTCACAGAGGGCTCTGAATATTAAAAAAAAAACAATAGAATTATGTATGACAGAACTTAGATTTTGGGGCCATTTCAAAATATGGAGTAAATTTCCCTGGATGCAGGTTTTCTAGAATTTTAAGGAATAGCCCATTTCGACACTTTTCTATATTTCTTGTTCAAATTAAGAACTTGGCGTCGACAGCAGTGAAGACTAGTCTCCAAAATATTCCTGTTAATGTCTTATATATAAGACCAGTACTATGGCCAGTGAATATTTAAAAAAAAACCTTTAAAATAATGTATTATGAACTTAGTTCCACTTTAAAGCAGTAATCAAATTTTCCAGCTGCATGTACTTTTTTGTCTCTGGCATATCTGTCCGTGTTTCGGCCTAATAGCCAAAAGTTCAAAGATTATTTGGATAATGTCTTGATAACTTTATTATCAGGTTTTGAAACTTTTGTATGAAGCGCGCTCAGCGCTAATACAACCATACAATGCACATGAAATTTTTTAAAGAAGAATTCAATGTATTATATACTTAGACCTATTAATGTAATCATTATGATCTGAACATTTACCAAATGACACCGCAGGTGCTTAATTGCCATTTTCAGAAGTTTGTAGTCCGACAAATTATTTAGTTTAAAATCATTTATCGTTGAGAAATTTGTTCATGTCAAATAAAGCATTTATGACATAGTTTTCTATAGCAAGTGCAGCGTATTATACAACTAAAGTTTAATGGAAATGACAGTACATTAGTTCGCGAGAAGGCTCTGCGGGGTACATAATTAATACATCACCCGGAGACAGAGATAATAAAATTATTGTTCATGTGTGCCGCTTGTTTTAAAACTACCCGATACCAGTGAGATAAAATCCACTAATATGTACCAAGCAAAAACACATGAATATGTAACGGGTCTTTATTGTGTGTGTATGTGTGTTGAACTACATGTCATTAGGCAGCCACCATTTGATTTTCTGGGGGGGGGGGGGGGGGGGGGGCTATGGGTTTTTTTTCTGGACAAATTATTTTTTTCGCCTGCGGCGAAAAACGATCTATTTTTTTCGCGACAAGTCCAAAACAATTTTTTTCTTTCAATTTTAGCATTACATATAGTGGCAGCTGAGGGTGAAACAAACAAATTTTTTTTCTCAGAATCAAAAACAAATTATTTTTTTCTCCAAAAACTGGAAACAAACTTTTTTTTCCAAAAAAAACCATAGCCCCCCCAGAAAATCAAATGGTTGCTGCCTTACTTCGGGAATATGTATCAGAGATCGATAACTCTATATAAATATAGGGAACTAGCACTCGCATATCTTTCTTCATAAAGTCACTGTTAGAACTGCATCCATGTATAACTAAGTCTACTTAATGTTCACATCTTATAGATAATATTCACAGTTATAAATTCTCCTATAAAACTACATGTTATTTCATTCTCAAATATAATGCAACTTGTTATTTCAAACTCTTTAAAACGACTGACCAATATAAAGTTTCTCACAAGATCCAGCTATAAACATATGTTCTTAATTTATGTAAGGCATTGATTAATGGTCTTAGATTATTTGGATAAACTTGTAAATGCTATTGCAGTTCAACTGTGCAACTAGTGTATCGTATAAAGTGTCACATTAATCAAGATGAAAAATCATTAAACTGATTAAGAACTGACCATCAAATCTTAGATGTAATTGACCACGCCACATCTATATAAAATGTAATAATATTAAAAAATGATTTTTTTTTCTCTCAAAATACTCGACTTGATCATTAAAAAAGTTTTGTTTTTGTTTTCAAATGATCGTATTATACATTTCATTTCTAGAAGTATTGATGCAAAAGGGCGGAGACTTTAGTGATGACAATTTACTAGATTCGTTAAACACGCCTTCCAATAGTGAGATATACAGTCCAATCAAAATAGATTATATAGCCTATGCTACTTTCGAGTTTTGACCCTTTATTGATGTGTTTGAAATAGTACAGCATATGCTACAATTTAAAAATATAGCATAGTCAGTATTTTTAATATAGCATATGCGATTAAAATGCAGCATAACCAGACAAATATATATTGACCCTTTCGGTACGTCGAATATAGCTTATGCTACAAAGCAGCATAAGCTATAAAATATAGCTTATGCTGCTCTTTTTACTTTTGACCCTTTCCGTACGCCATAACGTATATCTACATCATATGCAGAACTCTGTCAAATACCTGTATAACAAATACTAAATTATAGTTACTATGCACAGACTTATAAAGTACTTAAAATCTATCTATCGGAGACAAAAATATTATAAAGACTCTGAAAAGTATTTATCAAGTTAACATTTTACTCATTTACTCTCGGACTCATTCTGCTCAAATATTCGGCATTCAATACGTTTATATTTACTCTATTTATTTCCAGGTTTAAATTATGTAGCTCAAATGTAAATCAATCATGTGCCTGTTATAAAAGTTACGTTAACCTTTTAAATAGTTTACAACATTCATTCACCAATCACACGATACACATTCTTACTACGAATTCATGCTAAAATGGAAAGTTACTCATGCGTGAAATACTGATTAATCCGGTAATAAAATTACAATGAAAGTAAGATAAAGACAGAATATCTAAAGAGATAAGTAAGCAAACTGACCTGAAATAATCGTGGATTTCCTCCAATACAAATAGTACAAAATATGAAACAGCAAATAAAGTATATGAAACGTCTGTTCGGTTTGAACATCAATCCACAATTGAATATAGACTAAATAGAAATAAACCGCCAAAAGATATATAACCAATGAAATAGCAGAAAGTGTGCGGTCAAATCAAGCGTAAAACACTGACCATCAGAATAGTAGAAGTGAGTAACAATCAAGGCCGAACTAGTCAATCGTCAAAGTCCGTGAATATAAAATACGAATAGCACCACTCATAATTAATTACAATCCGTAATTAATCTATTTGAAAACGAAAACACAAATATGAATTAGGAATTAAATCATCTTTATTAAAAGCAAATTCAAATCGGAAATAAAATATACATTACAAAATCATAACGGTATTTATTCAATCGTGAATAAATACACGCTAGCACATTTTTTTCTGCTACAACGTCCTCATTACGCTTCTATACAACGATCCTGCTACGATTATACCACGTTCTCTTCTCACCACCTTTATTCTCATGATTCTGCGCATAAGTTCTTGTGGACAGGCCCCTTTTTTCAACCAAAATCCGGTAATTTTTTCGTTTTGTATTGATTTCAATAATTTTATCGTTTTTCTGTTTCATTGGAACAAAAAACATACTAGTAGAAGTAGTAGTAATATATATAGTGGTAGAGACAGAGGTCCTCGGGCGTTATCCTGATCCAGTAAAAATGTTGGACCGACCAATCCAACCTGAATCACAACATATTGCTGGTCAATGTAGATCAAATAACGATGTTTTAATAATTACATTAGATGTATGTTTCATTACTATACGTTATTCTGATTGGCTAACGGCACATCATGTGTTATTCCTTAAGCTGTTGTATCACTCATTAAAACTTCTCATTCATGATGACACGAGGTCCCACAATAAAGTGCACAGGTAAATGAAATAAAAACTTGATAAAAGGCGTGTTTTCATGATCCTATAGGTAAAAATGTAATTATAAGTATTGAATGCTTTTTTTGTAACTTTATAGGGTTGTAAAAGCGTTGACCGTGCGCACATTTTAAGTATGAAGCGCGGAAGCGCTTCATACAAAATGTACTTCGGTCAACGCTTTTACACCCCAATAAATTTACAAAAAAAAGCATTCAATTCTTAAATGAAAGATAGTGGAAATGACACAATGAAATGTGTCATTCATGGTTGGGCCCGTTGGAAAAAAGAGACATGAGGTCCAAAATACATACATACAAAACCTAGAGAGCTTTTATACCTTTATGTGAAAATGACAATGAGAACGACTATAGAGCTGGAAATCGTCGTAGTAATATGATCGTAGTCAGGTCTTAAGAATAGCGTGATGAGGACACCGGGCTTGATCGTACTAGAATCGACTTTTGTAAAGGATACGGTCTTCGGAACTGCTAAGCATAACCGTAGAATAGTCGTAGTGGTTGGGTCGCATTAATACGGTATAGTCTAGTGGTTCAGGGGCGGATCCAGCCATTTTAAAAAGGGGGGGTTCCCAACCCAGAGTAAAGGGGGGGTTCCAGCTATATGCTCCCATTCAAATGCATTGATCGGCCAAAAAAAAGGGTGGAACCACCCCCTCTCTGGATCCGCGCCTATGGTTGTATTAAGGTAGCAGTAACATCGACGTTAGATCGTATAGCGCAGTAAATGTATCTGCGACTTGAATCGCGCTCAAGATACGATGGCACAGCGATCTTTGTGGACTACGACCTTTACGCGCTCCTACTTAGACATGATTTCGCAACGACATATCACGATTGTTTTGAACATGTTGGCTACTCTCGATACGATCTTCTAGACCTCAAGACCGTACCACGACAATACTGCGATCTACACAATCGTAGTACAATCGTCAAAAGCATTATTTTTTATAGTCTAGAGATCGTAGTGCGATCATGGCCTAGTGTGACGGGGCCTGGGGTATACTATAAATGTTGCTGAATATTACCAAATATTAAGGATGTGCCCTGAAAACAGTTGTAAACAAACAATCTAAGTTATAATCATTTCAATACAACACGTGTTATTACGCTAAGTTGGACTGCATAAAGCGGCAGTTTCAAAATCGATAATTTTTTTTGTGATAAGTAATATAATGACAAAAATGACATATTTTACTAACAAACAGATTATCACCACCATTAAGAAGTCATCCTGTATGAAAAATTAAACCTAGAAAAGGGGGTCTGTTCGATTGAATAGTTTTTAACTATTTTATTTCTTTATAAATGTAAGCATTTTCGACATTAAATAAAGTCTTTTAGGAATCGAAATCATCTAAAACATAATAATAAATAAATATTGTAAAATAATCTTATTTATACTTGTAAAGCATGCATTTTTCTATCGGCAATTCTTGAAATTGTATCAGTATTTAGATTTTAACTTACCACAGACAGAAAACATATATATCACGTTAACCGCAAAAAGGTAAACTCGAATAGTACCGCTCACTGATAAAGTTTCGTTGTTCATTTTGGGAAATAACTTTATTTTTACAACAGAAATTACATTTAATTATTTAAATTAAACTTTAGCATAGCTATTTTAGCAGTTTTTGTCTTTATATAGTAATATTGCATGCGTTTAGGATTGCTAGTCGTAGTTAATTTGAACTTTGAAACCTCAGCGCCAATATTTTAACAATAATATACTTTATGACACAAAGTTACCAGAAAGTCTCAACATTGTGACAGAAAGACTCAACCAGTACCTTTATATCTCAACCATTAAGAATTTTTCATTTTTCTGCTTAGAATAGGCTTGACAAAAATGTTTTTGCAATTTACAGACGTGGTTATCGTAAAGCATAAAAAAAAACACAAATAATTGACATATTTTCTTGCTAGGTCATTAATATCATAGCAGTTTTATCGGATTCAAAGAAAGTAAACATGATAATCCGTAGGAGAAAAGTGATTGTGAATTCAATTTCAGATATTTTGAACCAAACAGAGACATATTAGCTACAATTATCATTTATCTATGGCATGACATTCTCCTATTTTACAAAAAAGTCATTGATTTTCAGTAAATTGACGAAAAATCGACCTACCCTGTGTTTATTTTGGATATTTTGAACCAGAAAGACTCAACAGGAAGTGCCAGAATACTTTTTTCCGTCTCAACATTTTGGTTGAGATTAGATGGTTTACCAGGCGTGTATAGATATGTATGACAAATGGGAAATACGGAAACAATTACACATGGAAAATACTTAAAGCATATGGACGTGTTAAACATCTAAAAGTGTCTACCTTGTGACAATGTTTATGTCAACCAAGTCAACAAGTTGTTTAACCACATGTCAAGGTCTTAGTCTCGAGTCAATAAGTGTCTATATCTCATGTTAAGGTCGAAGTAGCTCAAGTTGAAAACACTTAGTGTCTATACCTCATGCAACTATACAACATGTCAAGTTCTATGTCGTTCGATTAGACCAGTGTCTATACAACATGTCAAGTTCTATGTCGTTCGATTAGACCAGTGTCTATACAACATGTCAAGTTCTATGTCGTTCAATTAGACCAGTGTCTATACAACATGTCAAGTTCTATGTCGTTCGATTAGACCAGTGTCTTTACCACATGTCAAGGTCTTAAAACCGCTCTCAAGTTGTTTTCAACTATTAAATCAATATAATTATGCTCAATTTTAACATAACTATGTACGCAAACAATTGAAATAAGAATAAAACTAATTCGAATTGAAATAACTTTGGTCTAACCGTATTGTTTTCATCTAGAATTAAAATAACGATAAACTATACACGGTCATGAATGAAGATTTGTTTTGATTTTTGGTGTTTAACGCCATTTTTAAGCACCGCATTTGGGATATTTCATGGCGGCCAGTTTCTATTGGCGGAGGAAGTCAGAGTGCCCGGAGAAAACAATGACCTTCGATAAGAAATCTGGCAATCCTGGTCAATAAGATATTGGAATCGAGTGCTCGCGCACGAGCGGGGCTCGAACTGACAACATCAGTGTTGACTGGCTAGTGATTACAGTAGTAACTTTTTAGACCACTAGGCCACCGAGGCCCCTACCAAACAGTCCATGCATGAAGTAGAAAAATAGACGCATTTTATTAAAATTTCCGACATTTGCAAGATTAATCAATGTATATCAAATATACTAATAAGTATAAGGCATGTAGCAAACCCGTCGAATACAATCTACTATACGCGTTTGAGAAAAATTCCACTGTCATGGTCTAATTGAATTAATGTATATTTTAATATAATTATATTTATAGGACGCGAACAGAATGTGTGTAGGTTGCCAGCAAGTTCTGGTCCTTGTTATGCCTTCTTTGAAAATTATCACTTTAACAGGAGATCTGGGAAATGTAAAAAGTTTGTTTATGGTGGTTGCCAAGGAAACGCCAATAACTTTGAAACTTTAATGGAATGTGAAAGAGAATGTATAGGTATGTGTTATGTGTATTATTTCACGAGCTATTCAATGCTACGCTGCATTTGTATGCACATGTCTGTTGTTCGGTGGTTGTCGTTCTTTTTTAAAAATTATATTATACTTTTGTTTTCCTGTTTGAATTGTTTTTCGCTTGGGTCCCTTTATAGATTGCTGTTCAATGGAAACAAAGACTATGTTGTTTAGAAGACCGTACTTTGACCTGTAATTTTTGACTTTTTTATACATTGTGATTTGGATGGAGATTTGTCTCATTGGCACACATATATAAATAGATAAACAGTATATTGTCTATAACAGGTATAGGTAAAATGTATTAATTCATTATTATCATTGCATCAGTTATTGAATTCTAAATATAACAGTAACTAAGAGGAAGGTTCGGCGCTAACTAGTTCAACATCGTTACATTATGTATGTGCCTGTCCCAAGACAGGAGTCTGTATTGTCGGGGTTGTCGTTTGGTATTGTGTAACCTATTTGTTTTATTTAATTCATTAATTTAATTGTACATAAATTAGGCTGTTAGCTTCCTTCTTTGAACTATTCAAAATAGGAGTTAAAAATTCTGAAATGTGCGAAAATTGCGGTAGAGCACCAGAAACAGCAAAACACTTTCTGCTAGAGTGCACTACATATAGCGATAACAGAAATGTTATGTTCCAAGAGTTAATAGCACAGGGAGTTACAAATTTTTCGATGCAAAGTCTGCTTAGTGAAAAAGCACAATCAGTCCTACCCATTATTAATTTCATTCATGCCACAAAAGGGGACATATAAACATATGACATTTGTATAAAACAATGCGTAAATTGCAATTAAACTCTGAAAAGAAAGAAAGAAAAAAAACCAAAAAAAAAACAAAAAAACAACAGAACTAGGTAGGGATACATAAGTTCAGATAATTTTCTATAAATGGCAGTCCAAGTAAGCTATGAAATGCAAAGACACATATATATACATTTAAACATTTTCATTGAAAGGATAATATCCGTAATAAATTTAAAAAAAAAAAAAAAAAAAAACTAGAATAAGAAATAAGAATATGAAGAAATAACAGGTTATAAAGTAAACATGTAAACACAAAACTTACCCAACTTCTTCAATAACACCAATGCCACACCACAAAACGTGTTCCAACACTATAATGCTATAGTACATACACACCCAGGTACAAGGACGTGATTTAGTAACCAAACACCCAATCAATCACACCCACAATTTTATTGTTTGATTACATAAGTATAAAACAACAACACTACAAGGTCAATTAAATAGTTCAATTGTGAAATAAAGGAACACAGAAAGGGTAAAAGATGTATTAATATATAAGTGCCTTTACGACTTTATAAAATAGCAAACATTTTAAGCATATCGGTAGTACTACTATAGTACCCTTAGCATTTAAGTTTAAAAACCAACAAACCGAATTTCTCAACTCAGATTTCAATTTAAAGGCTAAAGCTACAACTAACATATAAAAATATATAATTTAACTAACCGAAACAAAATTATTTAAAAAGTAGTATGCATTACTTGTAGACACGTATGTAGATTAGCGGTGCCAACCAGTGGTCGCCCCCAGACATGGTAGTCGTGACATACAGGGCATGAAATTAAGTTAAAGTTAAATCCAGTTTGACATGTACGAAGCTTAGAAAACAGTGGAGTCAGCGCAAAGTACATCGATTGTACTGAAATGACAAAAAAGCCTGTACAATTCAAACTGGAACCCTTGTAATTAATTTAGAAGTAGAATGCCCCGTTTTGTTTTAAAATAAGTAATAGTTTCATTTATTTAATTATTTTTTTTATTTTTTTTTTACTCTATCTATACAATTTGGATTTTCAGGGGGGGGGGGGGGGTATATCATGAAACAGTTATTGCATTTCGGGAGTTAGACATGGGCTTGTTCTCTGCCTGACTGATCATCAGTCAGAGCACACGACGATGCCTTGTTCCAGGTTGCAATTAACCTACACTATCATGGTTTGTATCTTCCGTGAGATAGTGCGTATACACGATTCTCACGGGACCACTGGCTGGGGCAACTGATCAAACATAGTCTACTTATAGTATTCAAGAAATACGACAAAGCAACTGACCATCTTAATTAAAACAAACATAATTAAGTGACACAATACGTTATTTATAACAACAACACTAACAACCACAGATGCAGAAAAAAACCAAAAACATAAACAAAAAACATACAGCATTTTTCTTCTAGTTAAAAAATAGATGTAAAAGTATAGGGCAAAACCCGAAGTCTCAAAAACCAAATTTCTTAACCCCTTATAAAAGATTAAAAAAAAAAACAACATTCATTTGTTTTATAAGTTTTATTTCTATTTAAATTTAATAAAATATGTTTAAACTAGTACAGGTTTAGTTACCAGGGCGCAATTACCAATTGGTAAGTCGTCCACCAAAAACATATAACCATAACTTCTTTGAACTGTTTTAAATATGTCATTTCGTTGACGTTTAAGCTGACTATACGGTATGGGATTTGTTCATTGTTGAAGGTCGTACGGTACCCTATAGATAGTTATTTATATCACGGCTTTCTTCTCTTGTTGAGAGTTTTCTCATTTGCAATCATACCATCTTCATTATTTCATATTTCAATATCATTGTGTTATGCATCACTGGTAGATTGTGGCGAGAGTTTGCTCTTTACCATACCTCCTGGACCAGTGGCGTAAGTTGCTTGCTGGAAAAAAAAACCAAACTTTTATAATCGAATTCATTTACACAATTTCAACCTGAAGCAGCAGACTAGCAACTAAACGCTTATAAACCGACTTGTATAAATACTGTCTGACGTTTTGGTGTCGGTATTGATTCGTAGACGGATAGACGGTATCCTTTGTGAATTCAAGACTCTTTGAAACATTTCCCTCCCCTTATTGGAAATCCCCTTTACGGTGGTTTACAGTATTCTAAGGGGGGGGGGCAAGGGGGGTCCCAATAACAGCAAAACAGCAAATTGATTTGGCTCATAACAGATAACAAGGAATTAAAATGGACAAAAACAGATAACAGTAAATGAAATATTAAAATAATTCGGTCTTTGACAAATCATTATTTCTTATTACGGATATAATCCTTTGTAATGCATTCCATTTTCTATGACTATGTTTTTAGTATTAATTTATGTATCTAGAATGTGTTTAAATTACTACTCAATATATTATAATATTTTTTATACGCTCGTTTACGGAACGTATTATGGTATACTGTTGTCAACATGTCGGACATTAACTCAAAAACTCTTTAACCAATTTGCATTAAACTTTGGGAAATTGTTTATATCTATTGACGTGAGCTCCCTTTTTTTTTTTTTTTTTTTTTTTTTTTATAAATTTTAGATTTTAAGTTTCTTGGTAAATAAAATAGATGTTTTTTTCAGTTTTCTGATAATATCTCAAAAATGCTTTTACAAAGCAAGGAATTTTGGTGAATTGTTTATATCTGTTAACATGAGGTCACTTTCAATTTTTATAAATTTTAGATTTTAGGTTTCCGAGTTAACGGGTTTTATTAATTAAAAAGGGGGGATTTTCCAGTTTTCAGACATTAATACAAAAATGTTTTCAGCAGTTCTCATGAAACTTTGCTGAAACGTTTATATCTATTGTTGTAAACTCCCTTTCGATTTTTATTAATTTTAGATTTTATGTTATTGAGTTAAGGGATTTTATTCATTAGAAAAAGGTGGTATTTTCTAGTTTTCAAAAATAACTGCTTTCAGCAGTTCTCATGAAACGTTGGTGTATTGTTTATATATATTGACTGAAGTTCCCTTTGTTGCTAAAATAATAAAAAAAAATGACCTAAAAGAGTTTGAATATTCTGACTTTTTCTAAATGACCATTTAATGAGGTGTGTGAATTTTTCTTAATAAGACTATGAGGCAAAGTGGTATATAGGGTAGAAAAATCAAAAGCACCAATTATAAGCATGCAATTTACTAAGTACTTCGAACGAATTTTGACACTCCAAAAGCAATTTATTCCACTATTTTGAAAGGCCTTATTTGAACAATTTTCATCAGGTTTTTGGTTGTACCAAGTGAACTCGTATGTAGAATACATAGTTTAGTAGGGAAACAATGGCTTGAAACGAAATAAATCTTTGTTTGTAATGAGTTATGTGCAGCTTCGGACCCAAGTACATGGTTGGAACTTTCATTGTACAATGCATTTGGTTCTGCTTTGAAAAGAATCACAGAGCTGAGTCTATGTACCATATTATATAAAAGGTTAAGTGGTTGTTAGGACCTAGTCCTTAATTGAGATCCTTGTCAGATATTCCTGTTCATATGTTTTCCTTTTTGTCATATTAAGAATTGTTTTAATTTAATATGTTTGTAGGGGAAACAAGGAACATTATTCTCATACAAAAAATTAAGATAATTCTAAATACACATTCATAAAAAAAAAATGGAATTTGTTACAAAGGATAATCATAAGATATAATTGAATTGTCATGGACCTCACTTCTGAGATGGGTATATGTTAATGGAATCCTTCTCCGAATACGGGACCAACATATTAGTAGTGGTAGACCACAATGTCCAATGATCTTCAATTTATACCGAATGTTGACTGTCAAAAAAAAATGCTAACATTCCAATTTTCAATAACAGTTAACAGCAAATACATTATCACAATAACAGATAACAAAAAAACTAAAAGCCCAATAACACCTAACAAAGAATAAGACAATAACAGCTAACAGCAAATAAATTTTCAAAATAACAGATAACAAAGAATTAAATTGCCCCATAACAGCATAACAGTTAAACCCCTTGCCCCCCTCTTCTAAATATGTCCGAGTAAAAGAAATCGACACAATTGAAGCTAACAGATTTATTTAAACCTACTGCAAGCAAAGCAGTAGAATTATCCCACCCAAAAAAAAGATTAAAAATTAACGAAAAAAAAAAACAAAAAAAAAAAAACAAAAAAAAAAAACAATTATTTTAAAAACCACTTTTTGTAAACTTACTATTGATTTTAAGTATGCATGTATGGTGTATTGTGATCAGCTCGCTCTGCTTAATGACTTAGGGATACCAATGTGTTAATTTTATTTTGTAGGTAATGTATTTAGTAAGCGAGATCTACGCGAGATTCTTAAGCGCAATGTACCACAACAAGTTCGTCAGTGATGTCATGTCTACGCAAGACCTGGAATGACCAATCATAGACTCGATAATAATTTACCAATGACACTATAAAGTTGCCTTGGATATCGACTCCTTACACGGCTGCTAAACTATATTGAAAGAGGCCACCGACTTGATTGTGTAAATAAAAGATTAATCAAAGTAATGATTTGTATATATTTTAATATCTTGTTATGTTTTTAGTGATGTTGATATTTTCTAAACATTTGGTATCAGCATAAAACAAAGACAAAGTGTCTTTTCAGCTAAAATATCTACCAACCTACAAATGGGTTTATCATATAGCATAAGGAAGTTATATCTAATGTCAAATTATAGACCTTCACATTTACCTTGTACAGATCTAATTTTTTTCTGGGACAAGTTTGTGAGTGGATGATAAAATAATGACAGGGAACTCATCCTCACCGTAATGATTATTATTATGTAGTGATACAAATCAGTATTCTCTGGTTTATTGTTATATATCATATTAATCTTGAGATATTCTTCCGCTTGCGTGTGCATAGGTATAATATTCGAGATTTTTCCATTTAGAATCATATTCAAAACAGTGTGGTCCTGGCCATTGATTGACGACCTAAATTATCCCATTGACTGGGACAAATTAGGTGAACGTTTGTCGGTAACAATCACTGCTCACTATGTACTTGTTAAAGACACTGAATCTGTGGGGTCACCAAAGGTTCTCAACACCTAAATAAAGCAATTCGAAAAACGAATCCGGAATAATACGATGTGTTGATTTATATCAATAATATAAATCAAAACATAAAAGTTATTCCTGAATAATTTTTCGAATTATTTTATTATTAAAGGCGTTAAGAACCTTTGGTGACCCCACAGTTTAAATTCTATAATAAGTAAGAAGTGAGCAATGGTCGTTACAGACAAACGTTCACCTAATCTGTCCCAGTCAATGGGATAATTTAGGTCGTCAATCAATGGCCATGACCACACTGTTTTGAATATGATTCTATATGTAAATACATATAATTATAACAAAGTATTTTAATATTATAAATTCATCATCTTTAAACAGTATTTGATGAGTATTCATTGAAAATGTTGAAGAAATTAATTTATAACAAGCGATAAGGAATGTTAGTTTGCACTTGATGATGTCTACGTATACATCATGTTTACAGATCGGCTAAAACCCCAAAACGAATATTACCTAATGGAAATCTAGGCGATAGTACACCGGAATGCACTCCCGGTCATCCGCTGTAGAAATTACAACTCAACTTTGACCCCATTTTATTTTCTGCTGACCAAAGACCTAAACAAAAATATTCTTTCATTCTATTTTGCACTTACTTTTTAATGGTTGCGTCCAGTTTTTGGAGAAAAAAATAATTTGTTTTTGATTCTGAGAAAAAAAATTGTTTGTTTCACCCTCAGCTGCCATTATATGTAATGCTGAAATTGCAAGAAAAAAATTGTTTACGACTTGTCGCGAAAAAAATATGATTGCTTTTCCCCCCCAGAAAATCAAATGGTTGCTGCCTAATGTAAATTAGATTACATTCAAAACATACGATAAGTAAGCCATCAAGAAAAGAGAAAACCGAGTTTGCAATATAATATTTGGCCTATCGATGCCCCCTATCGAGTCAAATGCGTTTGGTCAAACCCACCTATAATAAATCCAACAGCTTTGAGTCCCCAAAGACAGCTTTTTACATGACAATTTCAATACTTGTATGTGCATATCTTTCAGCAATGAAAATTCGGTATTATAAAATATATAGCACATAGCTGAAGTTGTAAAAGCGTTGATCATATGCACATCGCTTCGATTTTTTCTTATACAAAACTGATTCAGTCACCACTTTCATACTGTTAAAAATGACAAAAAAATATCAACATTCAATTGGATCTGATTTTGATCACCTGATTTTCATTGATAAAAAGTTATTTGAATTTTCGGGGCTCTCTTTGCATCCTCGCAATGTAATTATTCATAAATAATATATTCAGTGACAACACGGTAGTATTGACTGTTTATATATTTGACCTGATCATAAATAAAATTTAACATGTGTTAACATATAATCAAAATATATTAATTAAATATTTCCCAGACGACCGCAATATGCCGAACAACAACTGTTGTCGAAACTTTTTATCTGAACTTTCGATCACGTGACATACAATTAGACAGACCTAGAACAAATGTAATAGATAATTGGTAAAACGCTTTTTTTTTTAAATCTCTCAAAGATACAAATATTTATTCAATGACCCTTTCACTTTTTTTTTACGACAAAGGGACGAATTTTCGTTCCCTATTGTTAATTTTCCCTTTTTGGATGGTGATGTTCCTTTGGAACCATCTGACGGTGTTTGTATTTCAAAACTCATCGCTATGCCTGTGCCTGTTGTGACGTTTTTGATTTTAAAGACTGGTTAATTATTAAGCCAGGGATTTCGTTACCACAAATTACTTAAAAACCTTTATTAAAATATCTCCAACATTGTGGAGAAGAATATAATCCATGACAAACATCTTTTTTTGTATTGATCTTGTACAGCTGATAACTTTTTTTCTGTTTACAGTTTCTCTCTATCTTCTTGGGTTGTTCCCCAAAACTAAAAAAAAGGGTAAAACAAAATGCCATGTAAGAGCAATCACAACTTTAAATTATAATTACCATTTACTAACGATGCCTTATTTGACTTATCTGTAGTTGTTGTCTAGCCAGTCACTTTTGCTATAGAGGCCCCCACAGGGTACCCCCTCAGGTCGCAAGGTCGCTTTTAAATTCGTCGAGAGGTCGTTTTTAAGGGAAATGTACAGGTCGCAGGTCGTTTTTTTTCCTAACACAGAGGATGGAAGTTGGTCGGAGATCTTTTTTTCCAAATTTTAAAGGTCACAGGTCGTTTTTAGAAGGCCCTCAGGTCGGAAGTCGCCTCTAAAAAGCCCAGAGGTCGCAGGTCGTTTTTGACCCTGCGGAAGCCTCGCTATTTACAGTGTCTATCTCATCTATGACTTAATGTTTTTTTTCTCAAGACAACAGATAAACACGTTACGTTATCAACAGTGATATTCAAACTCATACGTCGAAGACATGTTAAATTTCAACTGATTTTATATATTATAGTTTTGTTTTCTCATGTTTAAATGTTTGGAGAAGGGTTAGCGTCTTCAAAATTTTGTTTAACAACGCCACGCTACATATATGTCTGACTTCAGGAGCCTGTAGCTTAGTGGTTATCGTTGGTTCATGTCTGTTATATTTGTTTCCGTAAACTGTTTTGTTATAAAGAAGGCGTTGTGTTTCTCAATTGCTTCATATATTTTCATGTTTGGGACTTTTAAAGAGAGCTACATCAATATGGAGTCTTCTCATTGTTGAAGTACGTATACTGTGTCTTTTAAAGAGAGCTACATCAATATGGAGTCTTCTCATTGTTGAAGTACGTATACTGTGTCTTTTAAAGGGAGCTACAGCGGTATGGAGTCTTCTCATTGTTGAAGTACGTATACTGTGTCTTATAAAGAGAGCTACAGCGGTATGGAGTCTTCTCATTGTTGAAGTACGTATACTGTCTTTTAAAGAGAGCTACAGCGGTATGGTTCTTCTCATTGTTGAAGTACGTATACTGTGTTTTTTAAAGAGAGCTACAGCGGTATGGTTCTTCTCATTGTTGAAGTACGTATACTGTGTTTTTTAAAGAGAGCTACAGCGGTATGGTTCTTCTCATTGTTGAAGTACGTATACTGTGTCTTTTAAAGAGAGCTACAGCGGTATGGTTCTTCTCATTGTTGAAGTACGTATACTGTGTCTTTTAAAGAGAGCTACAGCGGTATGGAGTCTTCTCATTGTTGAAGTACGTATACTGTGTCTTTTATATGCCTACTTTGATTGATCTTTGGTGAATAGTTGCCAACAATGGCATGGCAAAAAAAAAAAAAAAAAAAAAAAACACAACCAAACGCTACGAAAAGAAAAAAACAGCTGTCTACAAAACTAAAGACCCAACAAAACGCCGGGAACACATCAAGTGTTCTGAAAAGTCAGCAGATCTAGATCCTGATGCGGTACACGATCAATGGATGTATCTATAAAAAAAAAGATGTGGCATGATTGCCAATGAGACAATTCCCCTCAAGAAACCAAATGACACAGAAATTAACAACTATAGGTCACCGTCCGGCCTTCCACAATGAGCAAAGCCCATACAGCATAGTCAGTTGCTGTAAAAAGAAGATATGATATGAGTTCCAATGAGACAACTCTCCTAAAGAGACCAAATGACACAGAAATTATCAACTATAGGTCACCGTACGGCCTTCCACAATGTTTCTTATGGTTTTATGTCGATAAAATAAAACTTACATTAAATTCATTTTTTTATTTCTTTGTAATTTTCATCCAAGCTGAAATATTTCATTCATCTTCTAAATCAAGAAGAAAGTCGGATAACAGGGCTCTACCAGGCTTGCATTTGCCCTTGCATTTTCCGTCTTCCTTATAACATTTATCTACACACTTCTGCCTCTTTTTGACATCATTATGTTTGTGTTTACACTCCTTCTTACACACTGTTGTTTTGTTTTCACACCGTGTTCTACAGCTCTGAGCATCCACTGATATCAGGAACACAACCAACACAGCAACTGTCAACAATACTTTAGTCTGGAATAGACAATTATGATACATGTACTTTTGATAAGAAAAAAAGCGTCAGCAAATGAACTAACTACAAGTATAAATGGAAATAAACTCATTATAGATACCAGAGTTGCGTTCAATATCTGAGCGGCTACGTAGTGAAACGTAAATTTACTGAGGACTTGAACGAGCAGCTAGGCTAGCTACACGTAAAATTGTCATACATCTACGTAGCCCTATGTAGCCGCTACGATATTGAACGTAACTCTTGATTGAAATTTTATATTTACGTCATACGTGCGTTTCGTCTACAAAAAGACTCATCAGCGATATTAGAAAAATGCTAATAAGGCCAAATAAAGTAACTATATTATGTTATATTTATGTTGGTATTCAAACTCAGATAGTTTGAAACGAACAACAACGAGAGCAGTTTTTGTTTTAATTTATACACTGACGCAACGTTAGATATTGCTACCACTCCGAAAAATAGCGTTAAGTAAATATTTGACGGGAAATTTTTTATAGAAATGCTGAAATAAATATTTCAAATTATACATGAAAATAAAGATTGATTCTTAAATTTTCACATTATGATAGAAAAAGAATAAAAATATAATATTCATAGGCTTAGGAAGACACAGATTATCCGAAAAAACGTTTACGTAGCGTTGTCCCATGTAACAAACTCGAAACATAAAACTCGAACAATTCGCGAAATGTGCACGCAACTCTTCGAAATTTTGCATGAACATTCTATGACGGGATATATTTCAGTATTGGTTGACATGGCTGTCTCCATTTAAAATTTGCATACATATTTTCAAAAGAATATGATGTACGGAAATGTCCCATCGGAAATTTAATTTGGAAACTTAAAACATTGCAGTTCAAAAATAAAATTTTGACAAGATAATTTATTGAATTGTATGCACGATCGTTTTGTACTAAGTGTTTGCTCCCGAAATTCGAATTGAAAAATAAATTGAGCTACATAATAAATTCAACAATAGATTTGCAATGTCTTGCGGAAATGTCCGAGTTCAACTTTCATGCCTTCACAAAAACTTTTACGGAAAAAAACCGGAGATTTGATTTCGTGATGATTATTTTTCGGCCTTGATAACTATACCAATAAAAAGTACTTTTACAGTTGAAGTTAGTACACCAAATAACATTAATATTACAGGGTTATCTATAAAAAAAACCGGATTAATGAAAATGTCTTGCAAGTTTGTCCGTTATCATAATTTGACGTCGCTACAAGCGTAATATGCTAGGGACGGCATGCACTGCGTGTGCCTTCCTCCACTAAATATAAATGTCCTGCTTTCAACAAAACGAAATGATGCACACATTACAAAAATACATATCTATGAGACTGTCAAAAAGTAAGAACACTTCAGTATCATAAGTATAAGCTATTGTGTGTATAAAATCATACTCGGGTTGGATATATAATGCAGCAATATTCCTCTAAAAACACATAATTACTAACAGTAAAATTGAATATCCTATGTTAATTATAAAATCATTGGATTCTCACGGCATTTATACCTGTGTGTTATAATTTGCATTTACCCAAAAAGGAAAGCAGGAAGAATTAGATAAAGCACGTTTCCAATTTAACGTCATTTTTATGTTACACTAAATGGTAGCAATATCTGACGTTGCGTCACTGTTAAAATGGGCGTGACGTTCCGCACGATGTTGCAATTAGTGACCGTTCCCTAAAATAAGACGATTTTGTTAAAAAAAACGGTTCATGCCTATATTTGAAAAATTTGAAGTAGTTTTTTTTTACAGAAACTGAAAATTATCCTTTCGCCAGCAGTTAATTCCCAAATTAACACACGTTATTTTAATTTTGAATTTTAAATGGAATTTATCTTTGCTGTAACTTTTGTTATCTATTTACACTTATTTCATGTTCCTATGATTCCTATGTTTAATTGCACGATGAATTCATTGTCACATGCATAAGATCAAGTCAGGCCTAGTCAAATATTTGGGACTTATGTTATTTTACATTTCCGTTTTTTGTGGTATTACGCATGTACTTTAGTATAATGTAATTTTGGTAAAGATATATTACTGTATTTTTTTATTTCAATTTTTCTATAGGGGCTAGTGGTGTTTAACGATTATATTTTCTTTTTACGATTTAAAACTGATAATAGAAAGACAATATTCCCTAAATCAAAAATGTACTAAAAACAAATATCCCGATATTTCTTTTTAAGAATCTCTTTTGATAAACATTCGAATTGTAACTTTTCACTTATATTATTTTATCATTATATTTTTTTTTACTTAATTATATTATAATTCAACTGGAAAAAAAATACTTATCATATAGATTTTATATTAGACGTTGTGACAAAAGACTATACTTCTTGATACGATATTTATTTTAGTTTAAAATAAGAATTGAAATAAATAAATTTGATAAATATCAAATAAAGAAAAGAAAAGAATATTAAACAGATTTTTGTTTATAGTAAACCAAAGAGAATGATAGACAACAAATAAAAAAACATACACGCAAAAAATAGATAATTAATAATATTAAAAGATAAAGTTAACAAATGACTTACCTGCATCTTTAGTTTTGATTTGAAATTGAATTCCTAGATTCTTCATCATATCATTATATATCATGTTACTGGGCTCGAGGCCGTCCACATGTGTGCACCGTTTATCTTCACATGATTAATCAGGTTTGACCAGCACAAAATTAAAAGACCCCAGGACAAAATTATCAGTTTTAACGGTCACCGTATGCCATATGCTACGAACATATTTAATTTTATTGTTTATTACAATCAGTTAGACAAATGCCCTACGATATATGATCCAAATAAAGATAATTAAAATTGTATCATGAAAATTTAAATGTTCATGTTTTGGTTATCGAATAGTGTGAAAACTTTTAAACTGACAAAAGGTCCGTTGTGTAATATTCAAAAGTACAGATTAAGTGAATGAAATATCCAATAATACGTTATGGATTCATTGTAAATGTACAACAATTGTGCACAGAAGACTAAGTTTGGTATGCATGCATTACAGAAGTACATTTTTTTTTATTTAAAGGCCAATTTTGTTATCTAAACTGTTCCCAGTTGAATAAAGCCTTTATTTTAAACCAAAAATCATTGATTATTTATTTTGACATCTTAGTTTCATAAAATTTTCCAAACACAAGTTTTCAATTATATAGATATAATTTTGAAGGTTAGCAGAGGCGGATCCAGAAATTTTCATAAGTGGGGGCCCATTGACTGACCTAAGAGGGGTCCCACTCCAGTCACGCTTCAGTGATTCCCCATATAAACAACCAAATTATTTCCCAAAAAAGGGGGGACCAGGCCCCTTGCCCCCTTAAATCCGCCTCTGGTTAGCATAACATTTAACTCAACTTTAAAAAAAAAATATCAGTATCAATTCTTCGCATTCTTATATATAATTTGATATAATTGTACTTATTTGTTCTACATTTCCGGACCCGTTCTTTTGATAAGCATAAATTTCCCGCGTCTTTTATCAGAGCTGGTTCTTAGTAGTTGTAGTATATCTGTGAAACAAATTCATTAAACTGCAGGACATTATTATAACACATAGACATTGTTTAATAATTCACGACGTATGTTTTGTATGTTTCGTCAAGTATTAAATTAACTTCCGATTAATCTTGTTAGTAACAATATTGTGCTTGGCAGGACAATCAAAACAAAATAATGTAACACAGATTGTTTACAACTTTCTTAAATAATCTTCAATGTACAATGTATGTCATGTAAATATTTAGTGCACTAAATACTCAGTATGTGGCATCTCATTTAAATTAACTTACAATTTTAAACTTACTTCTTTCATGTGGATTTTTCTTAAGATAATCTTTGAAAAAAGGATCGTACAAAATTTAATTTATTTTAGAACTGAGATAATGATACACTTTAAAGTGGTTTTAAAAGTAGTTACTCTGTATTACTAGCCAGTCAACACTGAGGTCGTAAGTTAAAACCCCGCTATTTTTTTTTCTGAAACGAATACTAAATATAACCTTTATATATCTAGGTCCTGCCATGCCTTAACACTTTTCAAGATGTACCAGTTTGTCTGTACTCATAGTAAATTTTTAGGTGTAAACACGGCCATATTTTTCAATTGCTCATGATGAACCTTAATTGACTGGGAAGGTCGGTTTTGTTCTCCGGGTGCACTCTCCTACATGCGGTGCTTAACAGTGGCATTAAAACACCACCATCAAATCAAATATTTAATGATGATACAAAACACGCAATTGCATTAAACCTGTTCCTTTATATGAATACTAGAACACACCCGCGAAATCGCGGACATTCAGAGCGAAGTTTAATGTATGTAAATTGTTGGTGGAAGAATTTTGTAAAATATTGAATGACTGGAGAATTTCAGCAAAAGTATCATAAGTCATAGGTTATTGGGGACAGGAAAATATTTTTTTTTATCCCTCCTCCTTTATTTTCAAAAGTCCCAATTTTTGGCTTTCAATCAATTTCAATATGAAGATACATGTACATTTATTATGTTATAAACATCCAAGTAAGGAGCCTGTATTTAAGTGGTTGTCGTTTGTTTATGTGTTACATATTTGTTTTTCGTTCATTTTTTGTACATAAATAAGACCGGTAGTTTTCTCGTTTGAATTGTTTTACATTGTCATGTCGGGGCCTTTTAAAGCTGTGTATGTGTTTTGGGCTTTGCTCGTTGTTGAAGGCCGTACAGTGACCTATAGTTGTTAATTTCTGTGTCATGTTGGCCCCCTCTGAGAGTTGTCAAAATGGCAATCATACCTGTGTAACCACATCTTTTTTTTGGGGTAATCAATGATTTTTGTAAAAGATTTAATGACTGGAGAATTCAGAAAAGGTATAAAAAATTCACATGAATAATTTAAGCGCTTATCTGCATATTATGAACATTCATTACTATATATAAATAAGTGTATTTACTTTTCTAATCGATTCATGGTGGTCATTGATATATAGTATACAGACCCTCTCTATTTAATAAACTCAGTGACCGCCATGGATAGTAAACTTGAAAATGATAGAAGATAGAATTCTGAAAATACACTTTATTCGTAGTATATGTATGTTCTAAGTATACAGCAAAACGCAAACCGGAAGTATAATCTGACTTAAAATTTTGTCCAATGACAGGACAATATCCGGATGCCTTTTTTCTCGTTTTTCTCCCCTAATATGGGGACGAAGTCCCCAATTACGGTAGAAAAATCAATAAAAAAAAATAAAAACAAATTGGGAAAATTTCCCGAATTTTTCATTGTACTAATGAACTCAAAATCGTTAACTTTTTTTTTCAGATCTAGTTCAGGATCTACAACGTACGTCACGGGTCACGTGATATTTGTAAGTTTCCAGCCGCCATTTTTGGTATTTTGAAGCGAACAAAGGTAAGAAATCTATGATTAATTTGCCATGAAAGCATGTATAGGTAAAAAATATAGACGAGCACATAGCAGGGGTCAATACTGACATGGTTTAGCATTACTGTTTCATGTAAAACATACTAACTTTGCAAACACTCTCAAAAACCGTGAGCGAATCGTGTATCTCAGTCTGCACAGTGTAATCACCGTGTAGAACATTGTTTCATTTCCACTGTAACAGAATGATAAATAATAGTATAGACCATATAGACCAACAGGAACATTAGGCAAAGGCAAGTACACCTACTTTCCTTTAAAATGGTTTCACGACTTTTTATTGATACAGGTTCAAAAGCAATGAAAACAGGACAAATCGGGTTCTGTTTCCGATACAGCTTTGATTGTATAAATTTGATATCATTATCAAAAGCAATATTATTAATTCCGGTAATATGCTCTAACCATAGGCGGATCAAGGGAGCCCCCTCCCCCTTTCGTGGGAAAAATTTGGTTGGTTATATCAAATAGTGAATCACTTAGTCACGACTAGAGCCCCCTCCCTTAGGTCAATAAGCCCCCCCTTTATGAAAAGTTCTGGAGTGGCGGAACCAGGGATAGAGTTCCGGGGGTTGGAACACCCTTTTTGAACGATAAATGCATTTGAATGGGGACATATAGTTGGAACCCCCGTCCTTTTTGTCCGGGGTTGGGAACCCCCTTTTTAAAATAGCTGGATCCGCCCCTGCACTGATAACGTTGTATCATTCAAATCCAATCTTGGTCGACAAATAAATAAACATAACATGAAAGTAAACGTAAAATAGTGATAGTTTACCAGTTTCGTGAATGTTATGTGGGGCTACAGTGGTTACTTTTCTCCTGTATCCTGTCATTTCTCCAGCTCCCTTTCCCTTTCACGCGTTTCTTGTCTTGAATTTTAGTCTAATCGGCTTATGGTCAAAGTGGTGCCTGCGGATCGATTGAAATCGGTATTGAGTCAAATACCACTACCACATGTACCAGTATAGAACCAAACAGAGCATCGATTCATTTTTGTGTACTCCTCATAAGAGAATTACTGATTGTTTGGAGATTGGTTTAAACCGAGTCATTTTTCTGTGAAACAAAGGTGCAACTTCTGTCAAATCAGGGGCGAAAATACCAGATGAAAAGGGATATCATATTCATAGATCGAAAAAAATCTGACAACGCCATGGCTAAAACGAAGAAGACAACTGGCAAATAATAGTCCAGTACACAAAACACAGCATAGAAAACTATAGACCAAGCAACAAGCATCCCCTCATTTCTTTCCATGCCCCCTCTATCTCTGTCCACCTTTTCATGTTTGTTATTTTTTATTTACCAAATTTATGCTAACGGTCACATAGAATAAATAAATATGCTAACGGCCACATTAAAATAAAACTATGGTAACGGACACACACATTGCATGTAGTAATCTATTTCATATATAATGCGATTACTTTAATTAAAAATCATATATATAAATATGCTTCTTTTTTGTAAATTCATTGAGGAGTTAAAGCGTTGACCGCAGTACATTTTATATGAAGGGCACGGTCAATTCTTTTACAACCCTTTGAAATTACATGAAGACGCATTCAATACTTATTATACATAGTTTCGACCCCAAACATTGTTGGGATCGTTTAATGGTATGGTGTCGTCGTCGAAGTCACATTGGTTTCCGGATAATAACTTTAGTTTAAGTGAAAAGATCTTCATGAAATTTTTTCAGAAGGTCCAATACCACAAAAGGAAGGTTGGGATTGATTTTGGGGATGATGGTCCCAACCGATAAGAATTAGGTGCTAAAAAGGGCCCCAAAACAAGCATTTTTCTAGTTTCAGGATAATAACTTGTGTAGAAGCATTTTAATTGATATGGAATCATACCGCAATGTTTAAAACTACAAGAAAAAGGTTTGGTTTCATTTTAGGGGTTATGCGGCCAAAGTTTAGGAATTAAGGGCCAAAAAGGGGTAAAAAAGTTTTCTAGTTTCGAGACCTTTACTTATGTGTAAAATTATGGATCTCTGAAATCATACCACAATGTACCATATAACAAAGGGAAGGATAGGATTAAGTTTTTAGTTTATCGCCCAAAATATATAGGAATAAGGGGCCAAAAAGGGACAAAAAAGAAGCATGTTTCTAGTTTCCAAACAATCATGACAATAACTTGTGTTTCAGTGTATGTATCTCTAAGAAATTGTACTACAAGGTTCAATACTGCAATGGAAAGTATGGGACTGAGTTTAAGGGTTAAAGTTTGAGAGAAATTCCAGCACCCGGAGGCGTTCTTCAGCTAGCCACTAAACAAATATATACTAGTTCAGTGATAATGAACGCCATACTAATTTCCAAATTGTACACAAGAAACTAAAATTAAAATAATACAATACTTACAAAGGCCAAAGCCTCCTGACTTGGGACAGGCGCAAACATGCGGCGGGGTTAAACATGTTTATGACATCTTTACATTTCCCCTATACCTCTAGCCAATGTAGAAAAGTAAACGCATATTTACAGTACGCAGTGGCACATTTAAAATTCAGTGCAAGAGAAGTCCGAGTCTGATGTCAGTAGATGTAACCAAAGAAAATAAACAAAATGACAATAATACATAAATAACAACAGACTACTAGCAGTTACCTGACATGCCAGATCCAGACTTCAACTAAACTGTTTGAAAGATTATGATTTAATCATATGAATATCAGGCACACTCCGTCCCGTTAGGTGTTAAGTATCATACCGTCATAACATATATGAGAAAAACATAACCCGTGTCAAGCCAACAACTGTTTTTGGAATAAATGTGTTCAGTTCCGATGCAAAGACCCTATAAGTGAATCAATATTAACGCCAAAATATGCAATCTGTAATGACCTGACAACAGTATCGTAACTATATCCCTTCTTAATTAGTCTACTTAAAGGTTTTGTTAGTTTCTGATGTCGATATAACTTGCATCAATGTGACCGTTAGCATATTTATTCAAGGGTGTGACCGTTAGCATATTTCGTTTATAGTGTGACCGTTAGCATATTTCATTTAAAAAAAACAGTTGTCTTATCGCCATTTCAGTTAAATGTATAATTGGTTACCTGTCTAAATCAAATTGTTTTCATATTATGAGATTCTATATATTTTTTACCTATACATGCTTTCATAGACAAAGTCCCCAATAACAGTAGAAAATTCAATAAAAAAAAATTCGGGAAAATTTCCCGAAATTTTCATTGTACTAATGAACTCAAAATCGTTCAAATCTTTTTGTGTCGCCTTTTTGAAATCCCGGACCTGCGCAGAAATCTACAATAGACTTCCTTTTTCCGGTTTCGTTTGTATGAATCTTTGAGTAAAATAAATATTTATCAGTCTAGTATAAATAGGAAGGAACGCAATACCAATTGCATTTCTTAAAATAATTCATTGATATCAAAAACGTTACCTGATGACAGCGTTTCTTTGTTTACATTGAATATGACGTCATAGCTTAAATAACGTCACAACTAAAATCCCTAACAACAGAACCAACATCGGAAACGTTACGGTATTTCCGTTTTTTCTTTTTAATATTGTTGATTAAAAAAAAAATCATAGACTTTGTCCCCATTCACAGGTAATTCCTGCCTCATATTACTTCAGTGTGTTTTTTCTATATAAAAAGTAATGAAACAGTTGTGCTATTTCATTCCACAGAACCATATGCCAGTCAATAGTTTCAAAGACTATTGCCCCGGTGAATAGTTTCAAAATCATCTTTGCCGTACTTTTTCATGCTTATTTTTCAATGGACGATAATGATGTCATTGACTACTCTGCTTGGTTACGTATGCTTTGCAACGTCACACTCCCGCTCAACTGGCGGTTGATCCGGTGTCCTATAGCCATTCTTCCCCCATGCCAATTTGAGTTTGACATATACCGTACCTAATCAATTTGGCAACTTCGCTGTGTGTGATAAACTACAGTTACAGTTAAAATTGAGTAAGGGAATTGGGGAATATGTCAAAGCGACAACCACCCGACCATAGAGCAGACAACAGCCGAAGGCAACCAATGGGTTTTCAATGTAGCGAGAATTCCCGCACCCGTAGGCGTCCTTCAGCTGCCGCCTAAAAATATGCATAACAGTACAGTGATAATGGACGTCATACTAAACTCCGAATTATACACAAGAAACTAAAATTTAAAATCATACAAGACTAACAAAGGCTAGAGGCTCCTGACTTGGGACAGGCGCACAATTGCGGCGGGGTTAAACATGTTTATGAGATCTCAACCCTCCCCCTATACCTCTAGCCAATATAGAAAAGTAAAAGAATAACAATACGCACATTAAAATTCAGTTCAAGAGAAGTCCGAGTCCGATGTAAAAAAATGCAACAAAAGAAAATAAATAAAATGACAATAATACATAAATAACAACAGACTACTAGCAGTTAACTGACATGCCAGCTCCAGACCTCAATTAAACTGATTGAAAGATTATGTCTTCATCAAATGAATATCAGGCACAATCCCTCCCGTTAGGGGTTTAGTATCATACTATCATAAAATATATTTAGTATCATACTATCATAAAATATATTTTAGTGATATTAAAAGTACATTTTGAGGATCGCTGTATCTCAGGATCCAACAGCTAAGTTAGTTGATCGCTGTATCCCAGGATCATACATCTATCTATCTATATACATATATATCTAGTTATCTGTAGGTTGCCAGAGGTAACCAAAAAAATGATTTCTACATCTATGAATCTAGTTATCTATGAATTACTCTAGTTGAAAAATATATATCGTTGAATCTATATATGTGTACATATTTAAATTTGTGTTTAATAATAAAAAGCTGTGGTCAATACTGCCAATAAATCTTAGTTTTACAAGCCATCTCGAATAAAAGATATATATTGTATTGATGAAACTTCTGACGTCACCTATTGTTTATTATGCATATTTGTTTATATTGTTTGTAATATGCCATATGTATACACTGTACATGTACTTGATTATACTGATGAGCCGTAAGGCTCAAAGTTAATAAAAAATTTGAAGGCAACTTACTACACACAATCAATCAACAGAACAATTAATCAATCCTTTAATATATTTGTATCATTTTGAGATAGTTATTAGTGGAGTGACCAAGGCAACAGATTATCAACTTTAATGGAACACGCTACCTGCATGCTAAATTATGACTTTTTGGAAAGAGAAATGTTTATTCTTTAATGTTTGCCCGGTCGTAGACTTGAATCATGGTGCAAATATTTTTTTGAATAAGGTCAAAGGTTAGTGACTGAGTTTTCACTATTGTCAATTTATTCACAAGAGGGTATAAAAAGTCTCCAATAAAATATCTCAATTGTTACTAAACAAGAAATTCATAGTGGAATAAACCGTAAAACTTCATTTTCAACTTAATTTGAAAATAATGAAACCACCAAATGCACATTTTGAAGGGAATTCAGACTAGCAACAAAATAGAAGGTGGAACAACCGAAATCAATTTGGCTTTGGCCTTGATGTATACTCATTGCCAGTCACAAATATTTCACAAGGCAATTATTTCAAACGAGTTTAATGATGGACTAAAGTTTCAGCGTATATTCTAGCTCTATTAACTTTTTAGGTTTTATGTGCCTTTCCCTTATAAAAGCACACATGGACCCCTTAGAAAGAGTAGTTAAATGTGGTAATTTTACAAACAAAGGACATGACAACTTTCGAAAACCTGACATCAGTCATCGTTTTCATTGCCGTCTTCTTCCAATATTGCTCGGCGAGTTAAATAATTTCTACAACCATCAGACCCTTCACACGAACAAATATTGGTATACGCGGATTTATGTTGCTTGCATACCGTATACCTTGACCGTATACGTACACACAAGGTCTTTAAGGAAATCTACTGACATAGGTCCCTCAAAAACCGAGGATAAACCGTTTTTACCCTCTTACCAACCAGAGTCTTTCGAAAGTATGATCACTGGTTTAGCAATATAAGAGTTTATCCAAACTTGCGTTTGAAGCATTGCACTTGTGGTGTGCTGTAAAAACGTGGTTTCACTTGTGGGATTTTTCACAAGGCTGGCATTCTGTGTAGCGGCAAACTCAACCCTTAGCTTGTTTAGATCATCATGAAGATACCTGAATTTTCCCTTCGGATCATACAATGAGGCGATAAATGCACTTCCAATGTTAACGGCGATTCCAAATCTTACTTTGAAAACTTATCGCATTTGGTACAACTTTTTGGAATTTTTGTCCTCAATGCTCTTCGACATTATTATTGTTTGTCTTAATAACTTTTATATCTGAGCGTCACTGACGAGTCTTATGTGTCTGGCGTATCAAGTTATAAGCCTGGAACCTTTGCTAAATATTATCATAACTTGGAAGATTGAAAGAAGAGCAAATTTCTCTCTTCAAGGAGATGAATAAAATCACATGTACAACATTTCCACATAGTTTCATCATCATGGAACAGATTGAAGGTATGTGACCAATATGATATGCCAACATTATCCTGACTACAGTCTCATTCTCACGAACATTAGTAAGAACTAAAGCACGACGAACTGTTTTTACTGGGTTTATATGTGCCTTAACAAAGTCACCTGATTTACACTTGAGTTTTGAGGTCTTGGTCGTATCATCGAAAGTATTGAGAGGAGACCTCGACATATGGCTGTAGAGGACATGTGTTTCAGACTCATAATAGCAGCATTCCACAAAAGATTTAACCATCTGGTTGCCACGTTCAAAAGATTTAAGAAGAGAATCATGAACATTTATTGAGGCTTTCATTTCCGTAGATATACTAGTAATTATCAATGCTTATGTGATCGGCAATTTTAAATTGATCGGTCATATTTGAATGCATATACTCTATCTATCAGAGATATTCTTGTCTCGTGTAATTGCCGTTGGCTTGTTTTCTTCGTGTTCAATTTATGCATCTGTGGCTTATTCCGAACTTGATCTCATTTCAGAACTAAAATGCGCGAGGATATATCTTGTAAGCATCCACATAAGTACACCGTTTTTTCCTTGTCAGTACTATATATGATGCCTCTACAACCTTAAGAATCTTTAATAACAGTTTTCTCTGTAGCCATATCACTCCAGATACTATTTAAGACTCCATGTTTATGTTTAATTGAGAACTCACCTTACAAAAAGACCAATTTTACCGTCTCGGACAGATTCAACATATCCTATATGTAGGCTGGTGTACACCTAGCATAGTTCGTCCGATTTGTAATGAAAAAGCATCGCAACATTCAGCTACCATTTTCAAGCGTTAAAGCTACTACCAATTCCGTTCAGCCCTAATGTTCTGTAACATTATATATCAACTGCACGAAGAAACATATCCCAAAATGCAAAGGTTGGTCAAAGTTTACAAGAGTGGTTTTGAATTCTTCAAATAATGGCAACATATGTCCTTTAAAATTAGAAAAAAAATGTGCAATACCTTCAGCGCTTTTGGGTTGTTTCAGCAAGTAAACTATGACATACTGTGATGCATAAAGCACTTGTTTAGTAACGTGGGTCCTATTTGGCATTAAAAATAGCAGATATCAACAAAAGCTTGGCTGTGACAAAAAGACGTCTGCAGTACTTAAACTATACAACATACAAACTAGTATTCAATCCCGAACCCAATAATGGGTTTTATATTAATTAACGATTTTCGTCGTCTTAACACCAATTGAGGAAAGCTTCTAAATTAAACAAAAGAGCCATGAGAGCTAGCCTCATATACCAAAGTTCATCATTGAACATGTCTGGAATAGGCCATTTTACATTTGGGCAACAGCATACGATTAATTGTCAAATGTTTGCACAGCATATTGTTGACCAACGCAATTTGACATATCTAAAATAGTTATAGTTTAAATACTATTGCCATGTCTAGGCTTGTCATCTGTAACCGGAGGATAGACTACAGACGACATTTCAAATTTAGCCTTTTGTAAGAACCGTTTCAAAATGGAACAATTTGTTCAGTGCTTTCTGCAGAAATTGAATCGAATCTAAGTTTGGTCTCGAAAGAAGTCGCAGAAATACCAAAGGCAGAACAGATATATCTCGGTTTTGAATGACACATGACATAATATTCCCATAAACATTATAATAACGAGGAGGTTCATACCGTTCTGTTGGCTTGTCGAAGGGCACTCATGCCATAAGATTGGTATTCTAATGATTCAACGTCAAAGATCTTTCTAGTCCCCGTTCAACCTTTATGGAACTTATGTGGGCGTTTGAGGATTCGTTTTAATACTGAAATACAACTCTAGCCATGGAGTGAAATGTATTTATACCATCGATTGTTTCAGCATTCAAGTCAATATTTTCTGCTCGTTCCTGTAAAATGCGACCACCTTTTCTAAATATAGCAATACCATTAGGTACATAGGACATGTCTTAGAAAATGTTAGATTCTGTCTATTTTCAAATTTGTTTAACTAGTCCGATATCTAAGTACTTTAGAATAGGATGAACGAAAACCATGAAAGTTTGGATTTTCAATAAACAATTTACACCAAACTCGTGGCGTAATTGTTATGCCAAAGCAAGATGAAATGGGGTTAACAGGTTTATGTTTAGAGAAAGTATGCATTCTGTTATTTCCAGGAATTGTCGCAGTTTGTCGACAGGAAGTTTAGAAACATTACTACTATCTTTCAATGAGCATTAGAATAACGAGGAGGTCCATATCATATTCATTGAACTATAATGCATAATAAAAAAATGAAAATTAGTTAATAAGAAATACTGACTTGGAATGGCTTCGAAAACTTTACAATGGAAAGTTTAAAGCATTTAAATTCGGAAAATCATGAAACTTTCAATGTAATCTAAATTTACAAATTTACAAATCTTTAAAATAATACAGAGTGTGCTTTCGCTAAACTGAGTGAAAATGGATAAAATTTATGAAAAAAATAAGGAATTATAGTTTTACATAATAATAAAAACTCTGTTTAAAATGCAAAATCATGTCAAAAGATATAAAAAAAGAGTAACAAATATAAAATGTTTCCCCATCAAAATATAAAAAACTGCACCGGTAAACAAAGTTAGATTAAGGTATTGGTTTCTGGCCTGCAGGTATGCTGGTCCATTAGAGTCGTAAAATAAGAACCCTTTCTTGATCTGTCACTACACAGTTGTCCTGGAAAAGGCGAGCCAACATGTAACAACGACAGTTTGCTTCTTTGGATTATGCCATCTTTGGTGCTTGTTTGTTTACTTTGATAGGCATTGTCGTTTATCATGCATTTAAAGGACGTCACAAAACAACAACGAATGATTATTATTTTGGCGGGAAAAAAATGGGTGCCATTCTGATGAACAAATAAAGGCAACAGTAGTATACCGATGTTCAAAACTCGTAAATCTATGGACAAAAATCAAAATTGGGGTAATAAACTAACACTGAGGGAAACGCATTAAATATAAGAGGAGAACAACGACACAACATTAAAATGTAACACAAACTGAAACGGAATAAGCATTAGACAAAATCCGATGAGAATAACAAATATAACATCAAAACCAAATACATGAATTTAGGATAGAAAAGTACCGTGACACGTCTTATAGTAATGTGAATTCATACTCAAATATAAGAGAAAACGAACGACACAACGGAAACACAATTTTAAAATGTTACTCACACAGAAACGAACTATGATAGAACAATGGCAATTTTCCTGACTTGGTACAGGACATTTTCATAGATAAAAATGGTGGGTTGAACCTGGTTTTGTGGCATGCCAAACCTCGGCAATGTTGAATATAACGCACAACATAGAAAACTAAAGAATAAACAACACATACAACACCAAAAACTAGGGGTGATATCAGGTGCTCCGGAAGGGTAAGCAGATCTTGCTCTACATGTGGCACCCTTCGTGTTGCTTATGTGATTACAAATCCGGTAAATAGTCTAATTCGGTAGGTCACATTCATGAAAGGGAAGGGGATTGTAGTTACGACGTAAGGAACATATCCGATATGATTTATGAAACGGTTACTCCATAACGGTCAACCAACTCGTGATGGCGTCCGTAAAATTTACGAAGGGATGATTTCAACTTCACCATTTGGAACTCTTGGTTTAATAGCTTCCATGTGAGCAGTAACCCTCTATCAAGAAAATCGTGATAGGAATAGAAAACACGGGAATATCGTATCAATTGGGAGATATATACCCCGTATGCAGATGCTGCTGGAATGTTGCTACTTAGAAATGGAAAGTTCACAATTGGAAAGCTGAAATCATCTCTTTTGTCGTAAAGTTTTGTTTTCAACCGACCTTCATTGCCAATTTCTAGATGTAAGTCAAGATATGAAGCCGACTTAACTGTATCTGTAGTATCCTTTATCTCCAATTCGATGGGATAGATGCGTTTCACATAGCCACAAAATTTTGAATTGTTTAGTGAAAGAACGTCATCTATATAGCGGAAAGTAGAGTTAAAGGATATTGCTTACTTCTTATCTTTCTTCCTAAGAAGTTCCTACATGAATTCAACCTCATAATAATAAAGAAACAAGTCAACAAGTAGAGGGGGACAGTTTGTTCCCCTTGGGATGCCGACAGTCTGTTGAAAAACACGTCCTTCGAACGTAACAAATATGTTGCCAATCAAGAAAACAAGCATCTTGATAATATCGGTTTCAGATAATTTTTTGTTTGAATCAGAGTGATTCTTTACAAGATAAACATAATGAAACTGAGTATTAACTCATTACAGAAAACAAAACCCGAATACATAATGCATAGACCAACACATAAAAATAGACACATCCGACTTAGTCCAGGCCTCAACGCAAAGAGTCATAAAAATGACGGTGGAAAGGCACAAAAATTACGTCACATTTGAATTTCTGAAACAGCACAAACATTACGTCACATTTGAAAAACTGTATCTCAAAAGTAAGATAGAATTAGCATTGATTAAATGTTATAACTAAATAGAACTAAATACTTATATTACATTTGAACACAATGCACATTGCAATACTTATTAATAGCAATTAACTATAATATATATATATGTCCAGTTTGTTTTGAATCCAACTTCAAACGTAAATTATCGTACAGATTACGTTGAACAAAATCTAATCTACTAAATGAAGGCGGTGATTAAATATCTTTACCATAACACATGAATATCATAGAAAAAGACGTCTACAAATTTGACAAAACCGACGAGAACCACAAATACAACATGAAACTAAACACATGAATTTGGGAAAGACAAGTACGTATACCGTAACAAGTCTTATAGTAAAGCGAATTCACACTCAGCAAAACAGTCACAATCGGGAATTAGTCACGTTCGGTAATTAAACGATAAGACGACGTAATGACAAACCACAATCTACCATGTGGTAAAAATGTCCTAAGCTAGTTTTGTCAAAGACACATCGTAAGGATCAACTAATTCGTGATGGTGTCCATAAAATTCACGGGATGTCAATTTTAATCTGTCCTCCCCATAACTTTGTTGAATCAGTTTTTGTGTAAGGAGCACACTCCTGTATATGAAGTCCGTATAGTGTGAACAAGCACGACAATAACGTATCAATTGTGATATATAAACACCATACGAAGGGGCAGAGAGAATGTTACGGATGAGATATGGGAAATTGATAATTGGGAAGTTAAAATCGTCCCGTTTATCATAGATTTACGTGAGAAGTCGTCCATCTGCGTCAATATTGAGGAAAAGATCAAGGTATGGAGCAGTCCTTCTAGTATCAGTAGCATCCCTAAATTCAAATATATGGGATATATGAGATGTAAGTATTAGCTGAATATGGGTTATTCAATGATAGAACATCATCATTATATCGGAAAATAAAATTAAAGAATTTCGCAAGGTGCTTTTTCTTTTTGTCTTTTAGAAGATTCTGCATGAATTCTGCTTCATACGATTACAAAAACAAATCGGCCAGCAGGGGTGCACAATTAGTACCCATTGGAATTCCGACTGTCTGTTGAAATATAAATCCTCCAAACTCAACAAATATATTGTCGATCATAAAGTCCAGCATTTTGAAAATATCATCTTCCGTATATTTTTTGGAAGATTCAGTGTGATTCTTCACAAAATATGAATAATTGTAACCCAAAACAAGAAATTTGCATCTACGATTCTGGGCTGGGGGATTCTATATTTTGGTCCCTTGGCTAACAACTCTCTTAGTTGTTCATTGGCAACGATGCCAAGGTCACCAGTAAATGCATGACCAGCTGGACTATAATTGTATTGTGACGATGCACATGAGTAATCCGGAGGCTTGAATTTCGTATCTTTGAGGTTAAAGGCATCTAAAACTACCTTGTGGTTGAAAATCTTGGATGCAATAGACTTGTGGTTGATTGCAACGTATCAGTCTTCAGTTTCCTGCTTGGTATGCCTGCGGAGCTGTATGTTGACAGGAAAATGTTCATGTGGATATTTGTAGGTGTTGTCATTGGATTTGTTCTGACCATCCTGTTGATTGCACCAATACCTCATCCATTGAATATAAAAAAAAAGGTGTGTCAATTAAATAATATCGTTTTGCAGATTATACAAAAAGATGTGTTGTTTATTCTTTAGTTTTCTATGTTGTGTCATGGGTACTATTGTTTGTCTATTTGTCCTGATCATTTTTAACCATGTCGTTGTCATTTTTTTCTACTTACGAGTCTGACTGTCCCTCTTCTATCTTTTAACGTCAAGTCCAAAATATCAATTTGATGCAATTGTCGTTAATATTAGACCAAACGTCGACTAAACTGTACCCATTAAATCTAGCCTTGATGGCGAATGTATTCATTGACTACAACATTGACGGTAAATGTTCCCATCAAAGAAAATATAATACAAGCCCAAACAAAATAAATATAAACAAGTCTTAATTGAAAACAACGTTCAAACCTATGATTGCGTTATATAAAAATGGCGATTTGTATACGTGTCAATGTAATAAAAAAATCGTTATGGAGGGGTCACATACAAGAGGGTCTGGATGCGGGGGTCTGTTATTCTGTAAACATTTAATTTTCACCCCTTTTTTCTCTAATCTTCAAAAAACAAGTCTATTCTTTAAAAGTGATTTTTTACGCATTATTCTCTAATTATTTCCCCAGTTTTCTTTAATCTTTAAAAAAAGAAGTAAAAAACATTCTTTTAAATGAATGAGAACGGTCATTTCCAAACAACAGCAAGGTTTTTATTTGTTTCTCAACAATGACGTGTTGTGTTGATGTGTATTGTTCTGCATGATTTAGTGCTAGTTCCTTGAAGTAACAAGTCCAAGTTCTCATCAGTTCTTTCCAGTGATTTTGACTACATATACAAAAGAAGATGTGGTGTAATTGCCAATGAGACAACTCTTTAAAAGAGACCAAATGACACAGAAATTAACAACTATAGGTCACTGTACGGCATTCAACGATGAGCGAAGCCAATACCGCATAGTCAGCTTTAAAAGGCTCCCAAATGACAAATGTAAAACAATTCAAACGAGAAAACTAACAATAGTTTCATTGTGCCTTTTTTTAGTTAACATATATGAACAATTATACAAAAAATGTAAAATGTCCTTTCACGTCTCTTACAAGTCTAATCTCACAGTGGCCCTTATAACACGACCTGACCTACTGATATGACCAATGTTTTCATTTTTAGTTTGTTCCTGCGTATCATGGCTATCATCACTACTGCTGGATGAGTCATATTCATCTGATTTATCGGAGTCATCTAAAATTTCGTCAACTAAAATTTCGTTTGGTTTATTCTTCTGTTACACGCACTTCATTGCTTATTCTGATTTCAATATGCCCCCTGTTTTGAATGTCCTGATTCCGGTATAAAGAAATTGGTAAAGTGCCAGCTTTGTCTTTGATTGTTTCATCTCTGACGCTTCTTGTCTAATGGGTCGGTAATTTTCTATCCATGATTTCATTGCAACTACATCAGTTTTAGATACTTTCTTTATTTCCAAGTCAAATTTAATGTTGAAAACGTCTGATAAAGGCATGTTGCTGTTTGGAAAGGGATAGTAGAAGTTTGGGTGTGTGAAATACTTTACAGACCAAACAGATACTCTTTTAAGAGATTCTCGAATGATAGTGCTGAAATTCCTGGCATATTCCAGCATTGAAAATGTTTGGTGTCTGAGGTGCGATACGGCATGGAGGTTTTCGACAAAAGAAGTAAGCAAGTAGAGGCTTCTGTGCGATACTGACCGGAAGACAACACGTGAATATTTCTAGTTAACTCGCTTATTCCGGAGTGAAGTATCTGTATGGATCTACAGGTTTTGTTAGACACGGTTCCTTGTGGGCCATTTGTCACGTTAACATGAAGCTGTTGGACATTTTTTGCATTTTTGGACATGCTTTTGTACAAAAGATTTTGCATCGTACACACGCTCTACTGTTGACTTTAAATCAATCTTTGGATATTTGTTTCCCTTCTCATGAATTCCAAAGGCCCTATATAGTAAACCCATATAGCTGTTAAGTTTCTTTGTCGTTTGGTCTCTTGTGAAGAGTTGTCTCATTGGCAATTACACCACATCTTCTTTTTTATATATGCAGTTGTCCCATTGGGTCGATCCAACAGACTGTCATGTGCCTATTTGGGTGTCCAAGTAGCGGATCCAGGAGGGGGTCCGGGCACCGTCCCAGGTTTGAAACCCTCCCTTTTTGTTTGACAACTAATGCTTTTGTATGGTTGGAACCCCTTTTTAATAATGCCTGGATCCGACCCTGTACGTGTCCGCTGGTTATGCTGTCTTGAATGGACTCTAGTGCTTCCATTGATGGATGTTCACGGTTATTGTTATTTGATAACCAAAACTTTACCAAATTCACTTGATACACTTGTTTCCGCACGTTTATTTTTTGTTAGCAATCATAGTGTCTTTTAAAAAAAATATGATCAAATATAAGGTAGACTATATGATGTATAACACGCACTGCATATATTGCCGTCTCTTTTAATTATCATATTGATGATTTAATAAAATAAACTTTTAACAGGTCAAGAGCATTGTTTGATCTTAGTCTACTTGACAGGCTCGTAGAAAAACATGCAATAATCCTTGAATTTGTTTATATTTCATTTTACATTGTGTCCCCTCTCGGTAATAAATCTTTCCTTCTGCACTGCTTATTAGTGATCACGAACAATAATTATTTTGTCTGTCAGGTTTATAGTTTATAACATGCTTTTCAATGCCAAATGAAATGTAAATCCTCAATAGATGATCATAGATGTTTTTATAATATCTATTTAAATGTCTTAAATTATTCATGTTATTAGCTTTAATGTATTTCGGAACACAGTAACATTAAGTAAGACTTCTGTATATAATATACGTATGCCTCTTTAAAACTCAACCTTTTTATTGTATTTACCCTGCAGTTATTTTTGTAAAAATGATATAGAGGATGAGTTTCATTTCATCCTCAAATGTCCACGTTTTCAAGGTTTTAGAACAATTTATATTAAGCCATTTTATTGGAAAAAACCGTCGATGTACAAATTTATTAAACTGATGAGTACTAATAATGTAAAAGAATTGTGTAATTTAGGTAAATTTATTTTTAAATCTTTTAAGCTTAGATCCGAAATGTTAAAATAATGTTTGTTTATCATTACAACACCTTCTGCTGTCACATAGTCTGTGTTTGTGTATGTATTATATGTTCTATTGATGTTGATATAATTGTATACCTATAGTTTATATAGACTTTGGTAATAAAGATATAGATATATTCTATCACTAAATACTATTTATTAGCATACTGTCATAGAGGAGATATGTAATCAGTCTATTATTTCAGGAGCATGTGAAAATGTGAACACGTAATTTTCGGCGCTTGGTAATTATAATGCAGTGCCGGCCCTGGTTTAATTCAGTAGAGGGGACGATATGCAAGATATGTTCTGACTGGCAATAATGATCCATACAGTAATTAAATGAACTTGAGAGGTTCGAGTTGTCAATGTTATGGAGGTTTATTTGTCACTAACACAAAAGGTGGGAAAATGGGGTGTGGGTGGGGGGTAGTGGGGGGCTGGGGCGGGGGTTGCAAATGCAGTTGATCGAGTGCTTACCATTTATTTCACTCGGAGAACCTACTAAAAGTAGTCACTAAATCCCACTGACTTTGGGTTTGTATAATGTGGTTTGTATTTGTTTTTGTGTCGAGTCTGTATGATTTTAGTTCAATTTTAAGAACCCACACCTATGGAGGCTGCGTGTTCTTTGATGCCAGCAAAGTCTATTAAATGTTGTTTAAATCCATTCAAAGTGGTGTGCTTCTTGAAGCATATTGGTATTCTAGTGCGGAATCTCTCCTTCACAGATTTTTCATTTGAATAAAAGCTAAACACACATGGAACAACAGAATTTTCATCAAATTCGTCTGCTACATGTATGACCGATGGCATCTATAATACTAAAATTACGAGGTCCAATTTGTCGGCCGTCATCACGTAAAAACGACGAATCAAAGAATTCAACTGTATATACAACTAATATAGTACAAAGGTGTAGATTAAAAATTACACCACTCCAGGCCCTTTTGTTTTCCACGTAATTAATATTGCCAATAATTAGGAAGTTCCGGGTCGAGTCCGATACCGATACCAATAGTATAATCACCTGTTACCTATTACCTTATCTGTACGTTCCGCATCTGACAGGCGCACCACCAAACGGTGTATTCAGGATTAATATGCTATATACACGGGTCATAATCACAGGGTTGACACTACTTAATTGTCAAATTGTTACCTATTGTAGTATTTTAATCCGTAAGACTTTCTAAGATAACAATACGAATACTAAAAATCTGGTAAGTTTCAATTTGTTAGCGGGCATGACGTAAAAAAGCGAATCAAATAATTCAACTTTATTTATAACTAATATAGGACAATGCTGTTGATTAAAAAATACTCCATTCCAGGACCTTTTGTTTTCCAAATAATTAATATTACCAATAATTGATAAGTTCCAGTTCGACTGGTTCAAACAGAAAGATTTGAAAGCAGAGAAAATTGTGTATCTTATAATCGGCATGACTTTATCAGATGACAGTACTAATACTAAAATAAGGCTTGCGCATAGTTATATACTTTAATTCGGTCACGGACCCTCGATATCACGGGTGTGTTCTAGTCTTTAATTAAAGATAGACGATAACCCGAGTGAACCAAAAAGATATGAAATCCGAGTAGAAGTATCGGAAACCAGTTCACATTGACTGAATCCTATAGTCTGTTATCACGAAACCAAAAAAGGTTTACCAAGTTTGTTTTCACTTTTATATTTTTACAATGATAATTTTGATAATTTTCTTAAAATTTTAAGAAGGGAAAATTCTGTAAACACTTATTTTTTATCGTTTTCTTTTATTAATTATTCAATATTCATTATATTTTTAGACCACGCATTTCTCTAATCTTTATTTTTTTGGCCCGTTATTCTCTAATCTTCATTTTTTAAGGGCATTATTCTTTAATCATTTAACCCCATCCAAACCCTCATACAACACAAACAACATTTTCCAAAAGACCTAAAAGTGAAATAGTATATTTAAAAAAACACATTTGACTCTCAGGTCGAACAACTGATGTTCTTTAACGCTACTGACTGCCTTTAAAGATTGCCCAAAAAATGGATCAGTTATTTACAAAATGTAACACAAAGTGCAAGTGAGAGGCTATAAAACCAGGTTCAATCCACCATTTTCTACATTTTAAAATACCTGTACCAAGTCAGGAATATGATAGTTGTTGTCCATTCGTTTGATGTTCTATATCATTAAATTTTGTCATTTGATTAGAAACTTTCCATTTTAGATTTTCCTCGGAGTTCAGTATTTTTGAGATTTAACTTTTTTTTCAAACATTTGCATAAGATAGAAACAATAATAAACTGATGTCAGCTGTCATTTTTTAAATTTTATGGAACGATTGAGTTTTACTTATTTCTGTCATTGTCTCATTGGCAATCATATCTCCTTTTTAATATCCAAAATAAACTGAATACGTATCTATATGAAATTAAGTAGCTGTGCTGATCCTGAATTATTTATTCATTTTATAAATTGTGAAAGTCATAACCAACTGAAAGAAGAAAATATGAAACTTCGGATTTCCTGTTGTAATAGGTACAATTGAACATTTATGATGTTTTTAGTTTACTATACAAAGTTTTCGAAACGTTATACAACTGTAAATTTCCTACAATTGAAACCCAATTTCTATTATGTCTGTGCTAATGATAGAGGAAGTTTCTTCAAGAAATGTTAAAATCTAATCTATGTCTTAATCTGGTAGAAATTAAAAAAAAATATTCAGATGATACCCTTATTCGTTCCTTTCGTCATCAGCTCAGACAGACTGTTGATATTCGGAGAAGATGATTTTTAATTTATGTACAATTTTGATAAATGTTGGACTATAAACATGGCTTTAAATACGGTATAAATTCCAATCTAGTACTGAATACAATAGGTTGACCTTTGTATTCATTTTTGTTAATCTCTATGTTGTTGCCCTATTGACGTGAATACAAAATCGTCTTTTACATGTTTTAAAATCTTTCGCAGTTTGATGTAAAATACTTTTAATTCTTTTATATTATATTTCATCATGTCAATACACCTGCATTAAAGCATGATAAATAGGCATTTAATATTCATATGTTTACCTGTGAGTTTGAACGTTAACAACATCATATTACATATGAAACTAGCTACACTACTACGCTTCAATAGTCTTGAATAAACACAACCATATCAAATCTCTAAACGGTAGAATACGAGTATTGATTATCTGATGTCATGAAAACTGGAAAATTCCAGACAAAAGGATATTTTTTTTGTCAAGGTAGGTTCATAAGAGTAATATCACTGCTAGCTTTAGATAAGAAAACCTTTCTTTCAGAAACAACATTACATACAAGATTTTTCAATTTTTAAACCCAGAGTTCAGTTAAACTACTTTAAATTGTTTTTAAGTAAAAATATCATTTATCTCTGAAAACGATTAATATACTAATTCTGAAAAAGGCAAATAAGCGTTTCATAGAGTAGGCATATTTTACAAACAAGGACATAACATAGCTCTGTTGAGATGATATCGGATATGTTTCTTATATCGTAACTACAATACCATTCCTTTTCACGAATGTGATCTACCGAATAAGACTTTTTATTGGCTTTGTAATTACATAAGCAACACGACGGGTGTCACATGTGGAGCAGAATCTGCTCACCCTTCTGGGGCGCCTGAGATCAACCACAGTTTTTGGTAGGGTTCGTGTTGCTTAGTTTTTAGTTTTCTATGTTGTGTCTTCTACGCACTTCTGTGCTGACATGAACTATCATTGATATGGTCATTTTCATGAATTAACTGTTTATTAAATTTTTTTAGTTTTAGAACAAAATAAGGTTTTTCTACCTAAGGAAAGATTACCTTAACTGTATTTGGCAAAATGTTTAGGAATTGTGGTCCTCAATGCTCTTACTTTATTTTGCCTTTTTAACTTTTTTGGATTCGAGCGCCACTGAGGGGTAGAATCTTTTGCCTTTTCCATTATGTAAACAATAAGCCTGGTTCATTCTCAAATATACCTTCCCTTTATGAAACCTTGCTGTGCTTCATAAATTATATCCCCAAGAAAGCTTTATTCTATTTTCTAAAGCAGCTGATGCAAGTTTTTTAATTGAAATTTTGATTTACCCTCTTTTGCAATGCATTCTCTGACTCCTTGTTTCTGACTAAACGAAAAAAAATCCTGTTTCCTGAAGCTACAATTTTCAGATTTTATAATAAATTCATGGAAGTCTATCCAAAAGAATTTATAAAATTCAGTTGTAAATCCATCCATCCCTGGAGATTTACCATTTTTCATTATTTCAATGGTTTTAAGCATTCATTAGCATTCAAAGTACCCTCTGTTCATTAGAAAGTTTGCAGATAAAAGGATTTATTTCATCACAAAATAGATTTTTGTTTATATATTTTTGATGAAGAATAGGATTCGTTGAGGAGATCAATTTTTCATAAAATAATTTTTGTTCTTCTAAAATTTCACCATGATTAAAAATTTACTCTCAATTATCGTTAATTAATTTTGGATTATTTTCTCAGGGTACTAGACCTTTTATATTTTTTTAAAAAAGTGGGAGAGTATTCGGACCATATGTATTGCAACAAGAGACAGTCGATAAGCTTGAATGGTCATATCAAGAATGATAAAATTGCCTTCCTGATCCTTTATTCTTGGTGAAAAATGAAAACAAAACCATTTTATTGAAATTGCTGGAGCCAGAGCTTAATAATGCCTTATGCCCCCACTCATGTGCCCACTGCTTTTCTTTTTCGTTAGTACAATGTGTATCTGTTAATATAATTATATCATATTTTTATGCCCCATTTATGGGCATTATGTTTTCTGGTCTGTGCGTCCTTCCGTCCGTCCGTCCGTTCGTCCCACTTCAGGTTAAAGTTTTTGGTCAAGGTAGTTTGAAGTTGAAGTCCAATCAATTTGAAACTTACTAAACATTTTCACTATGATATGATCTTTCTAATTTAAATGCCAAATTAGAGATTTTATCCCATTTTCATGGTCCACTGAACATAGAAAATGATTGTGCAGATGGGGCATCCGTATACTTGGGACGCATTCTTGTTTCCTATATTTTGTAAAATAAATCTCTTCTCTTCACCTACTCTGAAAGACCCATGTTCCAATTTACCATTTATTTATAAAAACAAACAAACCTGTCCCAAGTCAGGAGCCTGTAATTCAGTGGTTGTCGTTTGTTCATGTGTTACATATTTGTTTTTCGTTCATTTTTTATATCAATAATGCCGTTAGTTTTCTCGTTTGAATTGTTTTACATTGTGATCTCGGGGCCTTTTATAGCTGACTATGCGGCATGGGCTTACGGATACATTAAGGTCGAACAGTATAGTTGTTAATGTCTGTATCATTTTGGTCTCTTGTGGACAGGTGTCTCATTGGCTATCATGCCACATCTTCTTTTTTATATAACTAATCACGAAACCTTCACCTTGATCGATGATCAGGAAGAAGTCAGGCGAAACCTGTCTGGCGGACATGTATAATTTGAATAATGAAACTGAGGTCAAGGACAATAGAATTATTACAGACGGAAACATAAGGTATATGCATACAAGATATGAAGCATCGACGTCTTCAACCTTTTGAAATATAAAGTTTTATACAATAAATTAGCCATCGTCGCCAGATAGTCGGGTTTTGTGATTTCCGTTGGAGGTACCGGCGAGACAATAAATCGACATGACAACAAATGGTGGACTAACCTTTTGGCCACGTATATAGTTAGCTTTCAATGAATTATTGGGTTGGATAATTTTTACTCTTATTTCCATGCTGAAAGGATATTATAGACTCACATGAATGTTTAATCAAGGTGAGCTATAACACCGCGATTTTTAGAATATTTTTCATTTTTTTGTTGGTTGTTAAAACAAATTATAGCATGCCCTCTGTCTATACCAAACATTGATGATCACGATAATTATATCTCTGTGCCAAGTTTATCATCAATACACGATATCCAATATTAGTTTGTGTTAATTATACCCATGTGATGCAAAATGGCATTTCATGAACCTTAATATGAACAACAACAAAAGAACATGCTCAATAGAGATGATATATAACAGACCGACACACTGACCTACAAAGATAAATCAGAATACCCCCTCTTTTTAGAACAGGGGTATAATAATAAGAGATTTCTCTCTTCCTTATGAACCTTTCTTATCGGTCATTGCATTTGCTGTTTTGGCGAGATAGTTGTCGGCCCCTATATTTGGATCTAGAGGGTCAAATTAAGCACAATTAAGAATTGATCTTATTTTTTTTTGGGGGGGGATTCATTCTATTGTGGGAGAATTATCAGGTATTGGCCCATTATGATGTATATCATTTGATTCCGATGGATCTTTTTAAATGAAGGATGCCATTAGGAACAATAATACAGGCACAAGATGATAGTTTTTTTCGTAGTGCATTTCTTTAAAAAAAAAAACACAAATTAAAAAAATCGCACCTACCTTATCGATGAAAGATTTTTATTTTAATGTTATAATTTTGGAACAACTTATATCAAAATTAAGGACAGTAGTGTAGTAACTAGCTGATAATGCATACAATTTAACGTTAAGGGGGTCTATGACGCAGTCCAGTCATAGATATTGGGGATTTTGTATTTACTTGATAACTATTAGAACAGACCAGAAGAAAAGACAAACAACCTTATAGTTACTTTCTTGTTTTGATTCTACATGTCAAAGTAGTTTATCAAGTGTATTTACCTAACGATATTGAGATTTATAACGTAAAGTTATTTGATTTAATTTTAAATCGTTACACAGTCTATAAATTTAATAGATGAAGGTATAAAAAAGCAGGAAGTACTGATTGTTATTAAAACCGAAACCGATGAAGACATTGTCAAAATGATTTGTTTAAGCATGTTAAATCTTTATTTAGGAAAGTTTTCCTCATGCAAACAGACGACCTGTATTGTGTACCGTTCTTTAAGAGGCATATAGTTTATAACAATCGTATTGTATTAATGTGTAAAAACTGTTGGTTATATTGGTAATTTACAATCTTCATTGGAGCCGACCATGTAAGTTGTGTTAAATAATTTGTTCAAATAAACTCATCGTAAATACCTGAATTGAAACTTTTTAATAACGCCAGACGCGCATTCGTTTACAAAGTGACGCTCGAACAAAATAGTTACAATGGCTTAATAAAGTATGATATTGAAGAGCATTAAGGACCAATTTAAATTAGAGGCCCACACATATTTTAGGCCTTGTAGTAAAACGTGTTTGTTAAAAAAACCCAGCTATATGTAGACATAACACATCTCATCAAGTCTGGGTTTGAAATGTTCTCTTCGTTTGAACTTCAAATCAGATGTTTAAAATTTTAAAATCAACATTGAAATATAATTACGAGAAAGATAAAATAGTAAACATTCGGGACGCAAAATACATCACAATTTTAAGTTAGAACGCAATCTTTTCGAATAGTAAATTTACTCGAAATGGTTTGTATAATATTTTATTTTCTCTTTGTAGGATCAATGATGTTTGATGTTTGATAACCATGAGCTCTCTGGGTGAGGTAATATTGTTTACATTGTACTCAATCACTTACTAATGAAATATTTGCTACTAGACGTTTAGCAACAAACTATTAATCAATTGGCAGTCGCATAACTTGAAAATTATTTCTGGTGAAAAAATGATATGAAGTCTCACCTTGCTTAAAAGACGCCAAGGCCAATAAGGAATGGACGGTTAACTGAAAATATGAATCATAAAATATGTGAAGGTGATCAGACTCTTGATAGATCACACACAACATAATATGTCTAAGAAAAATCCAGATTTGTTGAATTTTATCATGCAATAATATTTCTAGAGCGCGCATTAAATCAATATATTTCAATGAAACTGCCCGTTAAATGTTTTATTTTCAGTATTCAGTAACAGACAGGAACGGATCAAAACAAAAATAGATGACATAACGATATTTAAAACTTCCTCTAAAGTGCCGTTGTTCAAATAAAAGAATAATTTATCTTTCCTTCCGTACAATGTCCAACATTAAATGACAAGGAAACAAATTCAATATAATGTTCACCCAAGTTGTTTCTCCATTGATCTAGAACGGTTTTAAAAAATATTACATTTCACAATCGGAACTATAATATCTGTATTAATCTTCATAACTGTCAAACAATTGACATATACAATATATATTATATATAAAGTCCTAATTGAAAACTACGTTCAAACCTATGATTGCGTTGGATAAAAACCGCAATTTTTATACGTGTGCATGTAAAACAAATTTCGTCGTAGAAGGTTCTAATTACGGCACAAACAACCTTTTCCAAAAGACAAAACAAAAGTGAAAAAGTATATTTAAACAAAACGCATTTGACAAACAGGTCAAACAACTGATGTTTTTTAAATTTTTTGTTATATGTGTATTAAAATAGAAAAATGTAAAATCACAAAAGTACTGAACTCCATGGGCAGGTAAAGTTAGTAAATTTCTACTTAGGTGGGTGAAATTGATAACTTTAAAATAAAAATCCGTTTTACACACATTTATTAAGATCTATATGTTCCATGTAAGTCGGGTCTCATCTATTATACGGAAGGCGCATTTCAACATTACCGTACCCGCAATCAGAAAAATTAATAATATCCTAGACCCAACTTACATGGGACATAAAGATCTTTATAAAAGTGTGTACAGACAAACGCAATTGATTCAACATTTCTGGAAAAAATGGAAATCCGAATACCTTACGTGAATTTCATAGGATAAACGGACAAAATGGACAATTAATAAATACAGGAGATATCGTACAAATTCACAAAGAATGTCCGCGTATAAACTGGAAAATTGGGATCGGTTACCGGAGGTACTGATTGACTCGTAAGATCAACACGATTAAGGACCTTACATTTAATTTTTTTTTTCAAATACAATAAATTGATTTTCATTGCTTTATCGTTGAAGTTATTATAAAAGACAAACGACGCATGGTTCTGGATTAACGTCGGCACTTGCTACTAAATATGGTTAAACAACTAGTTCTGTATTATGAGAAAACAAATTTTGAAATCAAACATGATGCAGTAATAGTGCAGCTATAAAATAAACGTAAGTTTAATCTCCGTGATCTTGTATGCATATTCACATTACACATTATAGAAAAACCATACTCAACCTGGGCGAAATTTTTTTTCAATCATTGCCTTTTTAGTCCTGTTTAAATTATGGCCGTATATTCATGATATTATTACAGGAACTTTACAACGCAGTGTGTAATGACAAAATCGTCCTAGTCAAGGACTTATTGAGAAACTGTGCCGCAGTAACGTATCAAGGCTATTTTGTAAGTTAATACATGTATATGTATATAGTATGTACATTTTTTTATTTATTGGAGCTAATAGTATATACTAGCATAAGGTTTAAGTCAGTCTGTATATATTGTATCTATAGCTACTTCCTTGACTAATATGAATCTTTCATCATACATTATTATTATTTAATAAATACTTCGTGTATTGTATCAGAGATCCTTGTTTAATTCCTGCAAGAAGGTAACTCCTCCCGATACGAACTCTTATTTTTTATAAGTCAGAGTGGGAGGGAGGGGATAAGGTCTCTGCGCAATGCTAGGCGGTGTTGTCGTAGAAGTTAGACCCACAATACAGGTTCCAGCCCCGGCGCGGGCGAGGAAGTTACGAATCAAATCTACTCTAACATCGTTATGTTGATTTCCTCGACACTTTATACATATTCTAACGCCTGGTATTTCTTAATCATGAGAAATCCGATAAACAAGGTATAATTTGCAGCTGTCACTACAAACAGACAGACATATACATATATTCATTTACAGTGAGTGTGTGCTTCTAAACATAGATTAGCATCCTAGCTGTAATTATTCTGAAGAGATGAGTAAATGAAAATTTCTGTACACAAAACATAAATACTTCGTGTATTGTATCAGAGATCCTTGTTTAATTCATACAAGAAGGTAACACCCCCGAAACGACAGATTTTTTTTAAAGCAAGAGTTGGAGGAGGGAATAATATCTCTGTGCAATGCTAGGCGGTGTTGTCGTAGAAGTTAGAAACAAACAGTACAGCTCCCAGCCCTGGCGCCGGAGGAAGTTACGAATAGGTTGATTTTCTATGCACCTTAACAAAAATTTGCGAAAGCAAATTTAGAGATCTATGGGTTCGAATCCCGTCGAGGGAGGAACAAATTTTTTGCTTTCGCAAATTAACAGATCTAACATTGTTGGGTTGATGTTTAGACGAGTTATATATGAACCTTATATTAATTTGTAGGATCCTTTACTATAGATAATGGAGCTGATCTGTAACAATAACATCTCCATGCCTTATATATCATGTACTGTAGTACGCCGCTTGATTAAAACTGACGAGGAAAGGTAACACATGGCCACTGAAAGCTTTATTTTTGTAGAGCCCAGGTGGTCGTGTGGTCTAGCGGGACGGCTGCAGTGCAGGTGATTTGGTGTCACTATATCACAGTAGCATGAGTTCGAATCCCGGCGAGGGAAGAACAAAAAAATTGCAAAAGCAAATTTACAGATCTAACATTGTTGGGTTGATGTTTAGACGAGTTGTATATATATATATATATATATATATATAACAAGTCTAAAAGAATACAACATCACCAAAAACACAATAAAACGAACAATATGTTAGATATTTCGGATAACAGATATCCTTCTTCGGTAATTGCACGATGAAAAATGAATCATGTCAATTCAAATTAAGACTCTATCAAAATCTTGATTTATGCAATTTAAGCGAACGCTGGAACAATTTTAAAATTTCCAAACACACCGCAAATAGTTATCAAAGGTACCAGGATTATAATTTGGTACGCCAGACGAAAATATGCCAAAAATAAAAAAAGTTATTTACGATGTGAACTGGCACAACTCTAAATTCCCAAAGGTGTTAACAGTTGAGATGTTAAACAACTGCGTGGAAATACAGTCCCAAAAACAGTCCTGACCTGTTTACAGTAAACATCAGTACCTTTCTCCCCAAAGCTGTCACCCCAAACACTGTACAAAAAGTATCCCGTACAGTCAAGCTCTCAGAGTAAAGCGGATTTGCTCCTCTGAGGAGGCTGTCACTCAGCGGTTACAGGAACTTCGCGGATTTCCAATCAAACGAGGTTATAAGAAATGGGACATAGATAAGGGGTTTGCGCGTGCTAACAATAACAGCCGCAAAGACCTGTTACAGTACAAAAAGAAGAGGCGCAGCAAAATAGTTTCATTTGTGTTAACATACAATCCCGCCTTTTCAAACCTTTCACGTTTGATCCGTGCCAATTGGCAAAGTATTGCCAATCACCCAAAATTATCCAAAATCTTTCCCGATCCGCTTTAGCTTTTCGGAGACCAGCAAGTCTAAAAGACTTATTTGTAAAAGCTGCCGTCTCCTCTAATAAAAGCTGTCCAACTACAGGATGGTGCAAGTCGTGTGGTAACAAACGATGTCTGACTTGCCAACAAATAGTGAATACTCAAACATTTACTTGCCACTCCACTGGGTCTGTGTACACAATATTTTGTAATGTAACTTGCAAAATCCAGAATGTTGTATACATTCTTCAGTGTCGATGTGGCATGCAGTATGTTGGCGAGACAGAACAGCCATTCAACAAACGCATGAATGGTCATCGTAGCGACTACACATGCAAGCCCGACCTCCCCGTAAGTCGTCATTTAAGATCACATGGGCACGCCCAAGCTGATCTTAAAAAACTTACCATCACTATCATAGATCACAACGAGGATTGGTCAAAGGCCGACAGACTTGCTCGGGAAAGTTTTTGGATAAGAAAGCTGAGGACAGTTTCCCCAGAGGGCATTAATTAAAAAACATAGAAGAGTCACTCATTTTTCCTACCATCACTAATTTCCTGCCATCACTTGTGGCCAGTTACTACGGCTTCCGTACTGGACCCTTACACTTTTCAGGAATTTTTTATTATATTAGTTTTGATAACAGTTGGCAAGGATGTGTAAGTACGCAGCCACGTTCTATTACTTAACCTTAGTAAAAATTTATTACTCAATTTTCTTATCATCAAATTACTATATTTTTGGGATGTTTAAATACGCAGCCTCTGATACTACTGCCTTACCGTTGTCATATTTTAAATATCATACCAGTTTAGATCGGTCAGGACTGTTTTTTGGGACTGTATTTCCACGCAGTTGTTTAACATCTCAACTGTCAACACCTTTGGGAATTTAGAGTTGTGCCAGTTCACATCGTAAATAACTTTTTTTATTTTTGACATATTTTCGTCTGGCGTACTAAATTATAATCCTGGTACCTTTGATAACTATTTGCAGTGTGTTTGGAAATTTTAAAATTGTTCCAGCGTTCGCTTAAATTGCATAAATCAAGATTTTGATAGAGTCTTAATTTGAATTGACATGATTCATTTTTCATCGTGCAATTACCGAAGAAGGATATATGTTATCCGAAATATCTAACATATTGTTCGTTTTATTGTGTTTTTGGTGATGTTGTATTCTTTTAGACTTGTTATATATTATATTATGTAGTGTACTGCATCATGTTTATATGATCCATCGCCCCGTAAGATTTATCGTTGACTATTTATTCAGTCATTTTATATATAATATATATATATATATAATAAAATTATTAAATTTGCAAACTACATTTCACATCAAATAATAGCAGTTCGTTAAAATATTAGCAATATCGGCAATCTTCAGGCGACGTCTTAACAATTTCCTTGTTTCTATTTCTTTACCTTATTCATCTCTAATCTGTTGAATAAAACAATTTAAATTGCTTAATATTTTGAGGGATGTATAAGTACCAAGCCACGTTCAACTAGTTTACTTTAGTCAAAACTTATTATTATATTTTAACGGCCGTTTGTTTTAAACATCGCAGACTGTAATGTAACTACACTACCGTTGTCAAATCTGAAATATTTACAAATTTAGACCGTTCAGTGCTGTTTATTTGGATTTCTTATTGAAGCAGTCTTTCTTGTAACATCATAATTGTCGACATCATTAAAGCTTTAGAATCGTTCTAGTTCATATCGCACATTATTATTTGTATTTAAAGCATATATGTGAGCTCTCTGTTTTAATAAGCCATTTAACCTATGTCACGTTTAACAATTTTTTAGAATGGTGCAAGCGTCTTTACTGATGTTCGGTTTGACTTTTTTATTGTATAAATTTCAAGATTTAGTGAAAGAATAATCTAAGAAGACTTAAAGATGATTCATTTAAGGTGTTGTTATGTACACTTTTTAGGCGTATGTATATATATACAACTCGTCTAAACATCAACCCAAAAATGTTAGATCTGTAAATTTACTTTTGCAATTTTTTTGTCCTTCGCCAGGATTCGAACCCATGCTACTGTGATATCATGACACCAAATCGCCTGCACTGCAGCCGTCCCGCTAGACCACACGACCACCTGGGCTCTACACAAATAAAGCTTTCAGTGGCCGTGTGTTACCTTTCCTCGTCAGTTTTAATCTAGCGGCGTACTACAGTACAAGATTTATAAGGCATGTAGATGCTATTGTTACAGATCAGCTCAACTATCTATAGTAATGAATCCTACAAATAAATGTAAGATACAGTCACATAAAATAATTATATTTATAAGTACGTCTGAGTCAGTGAAAACTCTACAACATATATCATGTACTGTAGTACGCTGCTAGATTAAAACTGGGTTGATGTTTAGACTTACCTTACCGCTGAATCTTCTTCCGTCCTTCAGGACAACCTCCATAGGAGTAGTAATCAACCTCCACCATCAAGAAATTAACAGTTGTATGTACACAATATATATACAGTTTTTTTTAATTTTGTTCACATTATTCCATTCACACGCAATTCGATTTTTATCTTCTAGTCCAAATAGGTGTGTGAAATGAATTCCTTTTCACCGTAGTTTTAACTGACGGCGTTAATCATCTTATTGTACAGTATAGTGTGGAGTGACCCACGCTTTCTATGCTATTATAATATTCGTTCATTTTCAGTTTTGATATAGCAGTATAGTGTTCTAAAAACAGCACAAACAACATTTTCCAAAAGACCAAAAAAGTGAAAAAGTATATTTAAACAAAACGCATTTGACTAACAGGTCGTACAAACTGATGTTCTTTAACCCTGCTGACTGCCATTCATTGGCGATTGCCAAATACAATTGATCACAAGATGTAACAAAATGAATCTTAATATAAATTTAATACTAAACAGAAATATATATACGAGTCTCAATTGAAAACTACGTTTAAACCTAGGATTGCGTTGGATAAAAACCGCAATTTTTAAACGTGTGCATGTAAAACAAATTTCGTTGTAGAAGGGTCTAAAACAGTACAAACAACATTTTCCAAAAGAACAAATAAAGTGAAAAAGTATATTTAAACAAAACGCATTTGACTAACAGGTCGAACAACTGATGTTCTTCAACTCTGTTGACTGCCATTGGCGATTGCCAAATAAAATTGATCACAAGATGTACCAAAATGGATCTTAATATAAATTTAATACTAAACAGATAAAAATTAACTTGTGGCCACCATGTTATGCCACAAACATACGGTGTCAATATTTCTTTAGTACACCAGATCCGGATTTCGACAATAAATGTCTCTTCAGTGATGTTAGGGATCGAAACGGTATTTGGAAGGCCATATATAATTCACCCTCTTTATTAGATAGACTTTTGAATTTTAAGAGTCTTAGGACGAACGGATCATATAAACCGGAGGGAAAATACGATACAAGCCCAAACGAAAAAATATAAACAGGTCTAAATTGAAAAATACGTTCAAACCTATGATTGCGTTGGATAAAAACCGCAATATATATATATATATATATATTTCTCTAATTCTATGGAAATTTATCCCTTTCCGAACCCATTGTATAAAAAAATTTAATCAACGTGTGGTTGCTGGTGATCTCAAAAGATCATTGGATGATTTTAAGGGTCATGACCTTTTCAGCTAACTGGATGAATCAAAATATGACAACAGGTGTTAATGAAATTGACAACTTCGTGCAATGTGAAAGGCACTCGAAGGGGATTTTCGGGTAACAATTAGAGAAACAGATTCTTACATAGTTACTCGTTGATTATCGGATTTATCCAATCTCGATAGTTAAATTATAAATTTTAAAGTCCTCGCCGAGGCGGCTCGGACTTTAAAATTGATAATTTAACTATCTCGATTGGATAAATCCGATAATCCACTGGTATCAATGTAAGAATCTCTATATATATAAATATTTATCTTACCCCTTATTTTTTAAGATATGATTAGTTACCATATAGAGTCAGCAACCGTATGGGGAGTAAGGAGTTACTAAAACATGTTGTAACTTTGTATTGAAGACTTAATCACTTTGATAGGCCGATAGTCTAAATTCCATATGTGGAGACAGTCGTTAGTTATGTTTATTATTATAACAGTGTTCATGTATTTTATCTTAAAGGGAAAATCTGCTATTCACGAAGCAGTGGCCAATGGAAATGTTGAAATCATAGATCTTTTGATCAGGAATAAAGCTGACGTGAATGCTACTAAATATGATGTAAGTGTGTGAAATAGAGATACACGAGAGGCAATTATAGTTTTGTAGTAATGCATTACTGCTGACAATTGTGAAGTTGTCTGGTTATAATCTTTTTTTTATTAATGTTAGTCACTTGTACTTAATAATCTTTGTAACAATGATTGGTCGGGTTTTTTTTGCTCTTTCCTTGGATACATTCTCCCTTTTTCTGGCATCTTGATATACAAATGTGTGTGTTCGTTGTTTTATTCAATTTCTTTTTTTATTTACTTCTCTAGTTACAAAAAGTATTCACTGATTTCGTTGTTTAATTAATATTCAAGAAAGTATATATAGAGATATTTCTGCAATAAAAGAAGCAAGTTGAATTTTTAAATCTGACATTTTCTGATCAGGAAAAAAGAGGATGTTTATGTAAATAAACGCAATATAACTTATTACTAACGTTGAATAGAAAGATACAATGGCAAACATCAAGTTGTAAAGTGCGTCAGTGTAGCAGATACTGTTGACCATTTTGAAGTTCTTCCTCACTATAAGAGTTTCGTGTTGCTCGTCATCTACTTTTATTTATAGTATTAGATTGCCAGTTCTATGTTATGTCCGACTTGTTTTGATTGCAATAATTAATTTTATTTTCTTCAATTATCATTACAGATTGCCACTCCACTAGCCATATTAAAACATCTATTATATATGTTTAAAAATAAAATATACGAGATAAAGGACAACATTTTCTAACTTATTTGAATTTCTGTGAAGGCAAATTGTGAAAATATCAATTACTTCATATGGATATACGTTACGAAATGACGCTATCCAAATTATATGAGTATTAATGTAGATACGGTTTTCTTTAATTAATTAAAAGAGAGGCGAAATTTGACAAAGTCATATTCACATCAAGGTGTGAGGAAAAATACATTACAGTTAAGACCATTATACTGATTTCCAGATATAAAAACGTCACATACGTAAAAAAGATGAGACACCGATAAAACATTTCATTCCACCAAATTGGAAATTTTGAAGTCACTGATCTTACAATAATTGATGTATAATTAAAAGATTGACAAATATCAAACGTAAACTCATTCTTTAAATGCATGTTTAGTGTTATGTTGACCGTACATTTTCCTTTGTAATTTCAATGATTCGATAATTTGTCTTTTTTTTTTAAATTATGATAATAGATATCTTCCAAATCACTTTTTTTAGTTTAACGTATTGAATTCGTTCTTGAGTTTCATTATTTAATATTGTCACATCATCTTGTGTAATATAGCGTCAATGTTATTTTCATTTAAGGGAGAAACTGCTCTTCATGACGCAGCAGCATTTGGAAATGTTAAAGTCGCAAATATCTTGATAAGGCACAAAGCTGATGTTAATGCTACTGGATACTCTGTAAGTTCTTTCTGTATCAGAATACAAATACAAAAGAGACAATCATTAGTTTGTCAGTATAGTAAAGCAGAAACTCCTGACCAATACGAAGTCTCTCTAGTTGTACATGGGTTCGTGTTAGGCACTCTTTAGTGTATGTTCTACATTATAAGGATTGCTCAATTTTTCTGAGGATATATTATTTGTTGCCGGTCTAATTTCTCATTTTGTTTTTAGTCAATTTTTTATTGTTGCGTTTTGAATTATGACCCTTTTCGTCTCTGGCACAAATAAACAAAATTAGAAATAAAACCAACGTATGATAATGATGTACAACAAAACTGTATCATGTGTATGGCTACACCTTTTCCAATGAAAAACAAATATCTGCTTTTTTGTAAATATTTCCTATCAGGCTATTTTACACTGTTGACTATGTAGATAATATTCCCTAAATGCACAATTTAAACACGATGTTTGAACGACTGTATCGATCTTGAAATCACATGCTATTTCAAAAATATCACACACGTTCCTCAATGTAATATGGATGATGTTAATATGACACAGGACATGTTTTGCAATTTAACACGATATTGCTGACATCATTATGTGGATAAAATAATGAAGGTTAGAGCAATGTCACAGACCGTAATAAACAGTATAACATGTACAATGATGTATAAAGTGAACACGATTGTTTTTTAACATCGCAATGTAAACTAGGAGAACGCTTTATACGCATACATTTAACTAGATTAACACGTATAATTTGACTGATTTTTTAACCTTATGAGAAATTTACAGATTTTGCTTAGCAGATTTTTTTATTTTGTTTCTTTTGAAAATCAAGTTCTTGGTAAACCTTTACAGTTCAAAATGAAAAACTATAAGCAAAATTCACATATATATGTTTAAAAATCAAACGAAATAGTTAAAAATGTTACATGGGAACTTATTAAAACTTATTCGAAATTTAGTTTATACAAATGTTAAGAAATTCAGTCTTTGCTGTTAATAAAGAAATTGTAAATTTAACAATTAAGTATATATAAATTAATGATGGTATAAATCAAAATATCAAGCTGTCTAATTCTGTAACAATTTTTGCTTAAATGCTTTTTTCTATTTGCATTGAAATAATCTTGTAATAAGCCTAAACCTTTACAAGAAACAGACACACTCGATCTAATTACGATTGCAACTAACTCATATTTTTAAAGATATCAAAATATCGCTGGTAGATTTAACACCAACAAATCGTACTGGTCAGCCGAAATGGAAATGGTTTATTTAATGATGTATTAATAACTCATAAAAAATGCTATAGGCAAATACGAAAATTGTATGTGCAGTGAAGCAAACACTACTATCGATGTGAACAACGTATTGTCATCATCATGATGTTAACAATATTCTTTAAAGGTTGTCAATTTGCGCGGCACATTCTGCATTCGCTTAAAACATGAAGACCGCCAGATATTAACAAGCTTTACATTTCATGTTTAGTAATAAAAAAAATAAATAAAAAAATAGGAGAGAACTTTTCCCTTTATTCTTTATCTGCAAATATATGAAACTATAAAACGAATAATAGGACATGTTATAGCACGTAGAAGGGGTGAATATCCACATTGATTACACGATAAGGTTATTTCACTGAGAACGCAGCCTAAAGTGAACTCACTTTCAATCGTTGACACTCGTGAATATTTATCGGTTCTGAGAGCCATAATTGTGTTTATTATACCAAAATAAAAGTGGAAGGACGTTTTGAATCATAGAAAAAACGCTGGCTGTATTCGTTACCTTAGACTGCAGTATTACAAACGCAAGTTAAAGTTTGAAAATAAATTTGTGTCCTACAACATAAGACGTATGTAAGCCTTATTTGCTCGTCTCTCTGTGGGCGCCATGTAACATGAACACTGCCATTTTATTTATTTACGTCGTAGGTGTCATTTTCATCGGAGATACTGTACCTCTTGTTAAAATCTAGAAACACAAAAGATTATTCGCCGATGAATAATAGGGTTATTCAGCGCTGGTGTAAATTGAAAGAATTATTCTTCTTTCCTTGTTATTAAATGATAATTAACTGAAATATTCCAGGTCACGTGAACACGTGCTACCCAGAATAATTGTTTGTAACATATGTTAGGTATAATACTAGCTAATGTATATCATGTATAACTGAAAGTTGCAAAAGAAAGATTCCAAATTGAAATGAGGTGACGCGCAAAATAATGACCATTGTGACGATGACACCGTTATAATTGTTGTCGGTTGTTATATCGTTAGATGTATGGAAAGTGTTATGTGGACTGTTAATTGTCCTTATGTGATTTAGTTTTTGTTTATTTTATGTTATATTATGATTATTGATTTCCCATTATTCAAATATTCTCCCTCATTTTAGTATCTCACAGTCAAGTATTGTGTGCTTTTGGTTTGAAATGTTTTGTTTGATTATATGATATCAGGTTATCTGTTAGTTTTAAACATTCTTAACTTGGCGTGTTTGCATTAAAGGGTGAAACTCCTCTCCATAAAGCAGTAACAAATGGAAACGTTGAAGTCGCAGGTCTTTTGAAGAAGAACAATGCTAGTTTGAATACTATTGGAAATAATGTAAGTAACTCCTGCTCATATTTGGCTTTTTTTTGGGGGGGGGGGGGGGGGGGGGGGGGAGATTCGAGCGTCAATGGTGAGTCTTTTGTACACGAAACGAGCGTCTGACAGTAATGCAAAATTTAGTCCTGGTATCCTGGAGTTTATTTGAATACTTAATACACCAATGACAAGCATTATTTTGTCTTAGTTGTTAATAAGAAACTGAAGATCATTGTGAAGTTGACGTTTTTTGAGATGCCATTCATGTTAATCACTCGTTAAGGGTATACGATAAAGTTACAGGGTACATTTAGGTAATTTCGCTGCCAACGTAATTTTTTTGCGATGTCAAACTGTGATAAATCGAAATAAAATGCATTTTTGACTGATATTTTATCATTCAAACTGATTTAACTTTAAAACGAGTTCACTTCGGTGTTGACATGAATATCAATAATGTGGTCATTTTTATAAATTTCCTGTATACAAAACTTTGAACTTTTTGAAAAACTAAGGATTTTCTTATCCCAGGCATAGATTACCTTAGCCGTATTTGGCACAACCTTTTGGAATTTTGGATCCTCAATGCTCTTCAACTTTGTCCTTGTTTGGGTTTATAAATATTTTTGATTTGAGCGTCACTGATGAGTCTTATGTAGACGAAACGCGCGTCTGGCGTACTAAATTATAATCCTGGTACCTTTGATAACTATCATAGACCCCAATTATTTTTAAATGAGATCAGGTTTGATTACGCATGACGAATATTTGTTCCAAATTTATAAAAAAAAGTCAACGACAATTTTTTGTTAATTTTTGTTTATTTTAAAATCTTTAACTTTGATTAAAAATAGTTAATTCAAAGAGTTGGTATACACATCTAGAGCAAACGCATGGGAGGAAGATTCTCCAAGGTTTTTACAAATATCGACCTGGTTTATCTTTAACAACAAATTAGTTGGGTATGTCTATTAAAGGGATACAATTGTTAAAAAGTACCGAAAGTCTGAGTAAATATAAAAAAAAAATGCGACCCAATTATTTTTTAAAGTAGCACATGCAGGTTTTTGGTTTACTACATATTTGAATTGCTTATGTGGAAAAAGCGTTAATGCATCTTTCGTCAAACATTCATTGTGGGATCGAAAATATATCGAATGTTGTAATGTATGTATTGTATTATGTTTATTGTTTATTGTTGAGTTGCTTCGTAACATTGGATTGCCCTATTTTTGCAGATTGCTATACATGATTGCCTGCTCTCTACTTCCTGATTCTTCTTTTTCTATTTAGCAGCTTTCTATATATACTTATTATATTTTGTTTTGATGGGTTTTTGTTTCCTCATTTGATGATATCACAACCTCTCTTAGTGATAAACATTTTTCGTGCATTTTGTGTGATCCTAGATGAAATTTCGTTTTTGTTAAATCGTTTATGTACATAACGTTACGTTGACTGTAGACTATCGATTTACAACTATTTAACTTTTTTCTCTCCTAAATTACAGTAAATAATTGCAGATGTTCGTCTGAATCGTTTTCTTTCTGTTTTTAGTTATTCGAAGTTTATGTCTGTATCTGCGTATGATTGGTTGATTAATTGTTGGTTGCTTAACGTCCAGTGGCAAATATTTCATGCATATTCAGGACGAGAATACGTTAACCAAAAATACAATAGGTAGGTCTTGTCATAATAATGGCCATGCGTATGACTATATCACATATTATTTTACCTTTAAACATTATTCATTGGCTTTTTTTGGTGTTGTTTAGAAGGATGAAATCCCGCTTTATAGAGCCGTAGCAAATGGAATCATTAAGTTGCAGATCATGTTTTAAGGAACAAAGGTCAACTGAATGCATCTGACGTGATGACAGTAATTACTTATGTGATAAGCGACAAACTTCATTTTATCAAAACGTACAACCATTTTGAGCTGACCTTTACTGTATTTTGGTTTATGCCAGTTCCTTTTTGATTTATGTTTAGCGATATTTTGGCTGTAACTTGTCGATAGCCTTTGTTATGATTATTTGTTTGAACTTTTTGAGATTTTGCAATTGATGAAGAATTTTCCATTTTGTAGTTTCCTTAAAGTTCGATAATTTTGCTATTTTATTTATTTTTGAGTACATTTCGTTCGCTCGTGTTTGAAACGACTTGTTTAATTTTAAAGATAAAAATCTCCTAATAAAAATTGTTATACAAGGGTTTTCAAGATCACACATTTGTCAAATACGTTTTAAATTTTTTTATCAGAACAATGACACAATTTGTAAATACAAATCAACGTGCACACATGTTATATCTTACAGGTATTTTTTTCTTTTCAAGTAGGGTTAAAAAACCAAATACGAAATACATACTCCAGGAAAAACCAAATTGCACATACATAAAAAGAAGATAACAATACAATGCATGTAACGTCAATCGCTTTAGTTTTTGGATTTTTGGATTTAACTATAATAAAATCAGAAATAAAGCACTGCTCACCGAGCTGATGATACATTCTTGAACTTGCAGTCGGGAAGTACAGGTATCGACATTGTGTTGAATCAGTAATAAGGACCTAAAAGAATAACATTTCCAACTAATCCCAAATTTGCGCGAAAGAATTGGAAAACACGTTTGTTTTATAAAAAAAAATTTTAATCGATAGGGAATTTATTTACATATTTGTTTTACTGAAGCTATGGACTTAATATTTTGTTTTTATAATACGTGCAGGACATCTTGACCAAACATTTTGAAAGGTAATGATTTTTAACGATCTCAACCAAACATGGGTCTCCACTCTGTGTGTCTTTTCACTACAATGATTGTTGATTGTCCCTCTCCCTTGATATCGTATTTTTTTGTGTCTGATATTGAATTTTAGTTGATTTTTTTTATCTTTAAAATCCCTCTCCTTGTTATTATTTTATTCAGTTATTTATTTGTTATTATTTTGTATTAAAGCAAAAAGCTTCAGCAAATGAGGATATTGAAGTCGCAGATCTATTGATCAGCAATACATATGACTTAAATGGTCCTGCCATTCTAGTAAGTAATCATCATGATCAATGATATCTGAGAGAAATATATTTATTTTGCAACATGCAGTGCCTCGATATAACAGCAGCAATAATTTATCATCCCCATAATAGATTATTGCTGCTTACAAGGATTATTTTTAAATTATTGTACATAATAATCAAGTCCAAGTAAGCTTTCGAAAGTAAGGATGGCATCATTAATTTATTGGTGGCAAAGATGACCCAGGATACATTTTAATAGTCGCAGCCCTAGTTTAACTATAGTTTTCCCTGGTTGTTCCATGATATTGCACAACATATCAGACAAAATAATTCTAAAACTTATGCACAACAATACAAAAACAATACATATTTCAGATAACACGTATCATGCATCGGTATAAGCAACCAGACATAAAATAATAAAGCTACATAAAAGTACTTTCTGTAATTTTCAAATGCTGCTCAGTTTAACAGAAAATGTGAGTTTAACAATGATTTCATCGTAGGAGTCCATTCGTAAAAGAATTTTGCTAGATACATATCTCAAAGACGTTAAGCATCTTTATTTTTTTTTTCTATCTGCTCTTTCTACGAACCTAACACAATACTTTTTAAGCCATTCTGTCTCAGGATTAAAATTTTACAAAGAGAAAAAAGAAGAAATTTTAGCAAAACCAAATGTGAACGAGCGTTCCATTACTTCTTACAATGATAGTATTTGTAATACCAGTTGAGCTATACAAATATCAAATTGTTGAATATAATTTACATCTAAAAAAATTATAATGTACTGTTTGATGTGTTTAGGTTTCATTCAAACAACAAGCATATTAGACTTGTATACATATGTAATTTAGTTGATGTTGATGTTGATTTTGAACATATGTATCATTACCGGTTCAGTTTGTTGTATTTAATTCAAAGGGTTGTTTACATGTTTGTCTTTCGTGTCCAACAATCCAATACTACCTTCCTTAATTAACTAAGGAATTTTATAAATTCATCTACACCAATAAAATACTTTCATCAATATTTGCATATATATGTCTCTTGGTTCTTAATGCTTGTGATTACTGATGAACTGGATAAGAAATTCTGAATAAACGTTAATAGTTGAGATTTGTTGTTTACAAATTTAGTTTGGATGGCAATTTCAAACTTTTTCAAACGAAACTTTAGCAGTTGTGTCGACATTATTCAATATCATACGTCACTATTCGTTTTTGATGCGTTTTGTTATTTGATTTTGCCATGTATTATGGACTTTCCTAATTGATTTTCCTCTGAGTTCAGTATTTTTGTGATTTTACTTTTTACATTATCCGTTGCTCTTTGGAACAGATATTTTAAAGCTGGCAAACATTCTGGAAATAAATTTGACTACAACTGAAGTTGCAATTGCTTAAACTCAGAAACCATGAATCGCAAACATGAATTTTTCGTGTTGTTTCTGTCAGTTAAGAACATAGCCGCCCTAAAGTGTTTTATCAGTAAAATAAGTGGTATAAGTGTTACAAATAAGTGACAGTTGTCATGTTGAGACTGGAATGTTACCTCCTCAGGAGTAACTCTATCGTCATTTATTTAAGGGTGATTCACCTTTGCATCAAGCAGCAAGAAAAGGAGACAAGGATTTGGTAGAATCTTTAATAAATCAAGGAGCCAATGTTTCAAATGTAAATTATGAGGTAAGCCAAGTTTAGTTTTAAAACTAATAAAATTGATAATGAAAATGTGGAATGTGTCAAAGAGACAACAACCCGACCAAATAAAAAACAACAGCAGAAGGTCACCAACAGGTCTTCAATGTAGCGAGAAATTCCCGCACCCGGAGGCGTCTTTCAGCTGGCCTCTTAACAAATATATACTAGTCCAGTGATAATGAACGCCATACTAATTTCCAAATTGTACACAAGAAACTAAAATTAAAATAATACAAGACTAACAAAGGCCAGAGGCTCCTGACTTGGGACAGGCGAAAAAATGCGGCGGGGTTAAACATGTTTGTGAGATCTCAACCTTCCCCCTATACCTCTAACCAATGTAGAAAAGTAAATGCATACCAATACGTTTAACATTATTGTAGCTGTAATTGAATATTTAAATTTGTGTAATTTGTACTATTTCTAAAAACGTTATCGAATAACCACTCTAGCTAATAAGCGTGCAAACCTAATTGTGATTGTGTATGTAATAGATATAGGTGTAGTTATTATCATCAATATGCGACGTATTACCAGTAAAATATTCTTACCTTTTTCCGCAGCTTGACTCCCACCAAAAATATTGAATAGTATTTTTGTTTGTTAATAAAGCAACTAGAAAGTTGTAATTCAAATAAGCTTCAATTCATAAACTCTGACTGTCTTTGTATTTGTATGTCTCTATATTTAAATTAAACGTCATTTATTGAGTACTTGTTTTGTAACTAAGGTAATAGTACCATATTACATTTATTACATTGAATACATTAAATGACGGTTTTTATTTATTTAAACTTTTGGATCAAATCCTTAGGTGATTTTGTTTTACAGACGGCCTATAAACGCTGAATGACTCCACAATCACAAATAAAACCCTTAACAATATGTACATTTACAGTATTTGGTTTGCTATTGAATTTTAGTTCAATTGTTTGATAAAAGCACATCATGATACAAATACTCTTATTTATTTTTATTTATTTTTATATAACAGGGAGCTACTCCTCTTCACAAAGCAGCAGAAAAGGGTAATGTTGAAATCATAGATATCTTGATCAGTAACAAAGCTGATGTTAATGCTACTGACAATGTTGTAAGTTATTAATGATGTTGTCAAGACAGATAATAAATAAACAGCATGCCAGCAGCTCATAGATATATTGCACTGTATTAAAAAGATTCCGTTGAATATCATATTTACTCTTACATATTATTATGGTTACAAGTAAGATATTTGATCAACTAAAGGCAACAATAGTATACTGCTGTTCAAAACTCATAAATCCAGGGACAAAAACAAAATCGGGGTAACAAACTAAAACCGAGGGAAACGCATTAAACATAAGAGGAGATCAACGACACAACACTGAAATGTAACACACACAGAAACGAACCAAGCATCAGTCAAAATCCCACGAGAATAACAAATATAACATCAACACCAAATACATGAATTTTGGATAGACAAGTACCGTGCCACGTCTTATCTTAATATCTCAAAACGTGTCAAAATAGTCAATTAAGAGTTAGCCCAGCGCATTGAAACAGAACGTGCCTATCAGTCCGAAACACTTTATATCACCTCATGATATTTTGAGTGTATTTCTTAGTAAGTACTTTCCTTGGCAGCTTATTTTGCACTGTACATGTATACACGATTATTGATTGTCCCTCTTATTGGTGTTGTCACTCACATTTTAATATATAATTAATGAATAGTTTTTGTTTGGTGTTAGGTTTAATTTCGTTTTTAGCTCACCTGGCCCGAAGGGCCAAGTGAGCTTTTCTCATCACTTGGCGTCCGTCGTCCGTCGTCGTCCGTCGTCGTCCGTCGTCGTCCGTCGTCGTCCGTCGTCGTCCGTCGTCGTCGTCCGTCGTCGTTAACTTTTACAAAAATCTTCTCCTCTGAAACTACTGGGCCAAATCAAACCAAACTTGGCCACAATCATCATTGGGGTATCTAGTTTAAAAAATGTGTGGCGTGACCCGGTCAACCAACCAAGATGGCCGCCACGGCTAAAAATAGAACATAGGGGTAAAATGCAGTTTTTGGCTTATAACTCAAAAACCAAAGCATTTAGAGCAAATCTGACATGGGGTAAAAATGTTTATCAGGTCAAGATCTATCTGCCCTGAAATTTTCAGATGAATCGGTCAATCGGTTGTTGGGTTGCTGCCCCTGAATTGGTAATTTTGAAGAAATTTTGCTGTTTTTGGTTATTATCTTGAATATTATTATAGTTAGAGATAAACTGTAAACAGCAATAATGTTCAGCAAAATAAGATCTACAAATAAGTCAACATGACCAAAATGGTCAGTTGACCCGTTTAGGAGTTATTGCCCTTTATAGTCAATTTTTAACCATTTTTCGTTAATTAAAGTAATCTTTTACAAAAATCTTCTCCTCTGAAACTACTTGGCCAAATTAATCCAAACTTGGCCACAATCATCATTGGGGTATCTAGTTTAAAAAATGTGTGGCGTGACCTGGTCAACCAACCAAGATGGCCGCCACGGCTAAAAATAGAACAAAGGGGTAAAATGCAGTTTTTGGCTTATAACTCAAAAACCAAAGCATTTTGAGAAATCTGACATGGGATAAAAATGTTTATCAGGTCAAGATATATCTGCCCTAAATTTTCAGATGAATCGGTCAATCGATTGTTGGGTTGCTGCCCCTGAATTGGTAATTTTGAGAAATTTTGCTGTTTTTGGTTATTATCTTGAATATTATTATAGATAGAGATAAACTGTAAACAGCAATAATGTTCAGCAAAGTAAGATCTACAAATAAGTCAACATGACCAAAATGGTCAGTTGACCCGTTTAGGAGTTATTGCCCTTTATAGTCAATTTTTAACCATTTTTCGTAAATTAAAGTAATCTTTTACAAAAATCTTCTCCTCTGAAACACTTGGCCAAATTAATCCAAACTTGGCCACAATCATCTTGGGGTATCTAGTTAAAAAATGTGTGGCGTGACCTGGTCAACCAACCAAGATGGCCGCCACCGCTAAAAATAGAACATAGGGGTAAAATGCAGTTTTTGGCTTATAACTCAAAAACCAAAGCATTTTAGAGCAAATCTGACAGGGTAAAAATGTTTATCAGGTCAAGATCTATCTGCCCTGAAATTTTCAGATGAATCGGTCAATCGTTGTTGGGTTGCTGCCCCTGAATTGGTAATTTTGAGAAATTTTGCTGTTTTTGGTTATTATCTTGAATATTATTATAGTTAGAGATAAACTGTAAACAGCAATAATGTTCAGCAAAATAAGATCTACAAATAAGTCAACATGACCAAAATGGTCAGTTGACCCGTTTAGGAGTTATTGCCCTTTATAGTCAATTTTTAACCATTTTTCGTAATTAAAGTAATCTTTTACAAAAATCTTCTCCTCTGAAACACTTGGCCAAATTAATCCAAACTTGGCCACAATCATCATTGGGGTATCTAGTTTAAAAAAATGTGTGGCGTGACCTGGTCAACCAACCAAGATGGCCGCCACGGCTAAAAATAGAACAAGGGGTAAAATGCAGTTTTTGGCTTATAACTCAAAAACCAAAGCATTTTGAGGAAATCTGACATGGGATAAAAATGTTTATCAGGTCAAGAATATCTGCCCTAAAATTTTCAGATGAATCGGTCAATCGATTGTTGGGTTGCTGCCCCTGAATTGGTAATTTTGAGAAATTTTGCTGTTTTTGGTTATTATCTTGAATATTATTATAGATAGAGATAAACTGTAAACAGCAATAATGTTCAGCAAAGTAAGATCTACAAATAAGTCAACATGACCAAAATGGTCATTGACCCTTTAGGAGTTATTGCCCTTTATAGTCAATTTTTAACCATTTTTCGTAAATTAAAGTAAATTTTTACAAAAATCTTCTCCTCTGAAATCACTTGGCCAAATTAATCCAAACTTGGCACAATCATTTTTGGGGTATCTAGTTAAAAAATGTGTGGCGTAAACCTGTCAACCAAACAATTTGCGACCATCGCTTTAAAAATAGAACATAGGTGGTAAAATGCAGTTTTGGCCTATTATACTCAAAAACCAAAGCATTTAGAGCAAATCTGACAGGGGTAAAAATGTTTATCAGGTCAAGATCTATCTGCCCTGAAATTTTCAGATGAATCGGTCAATCGGTTGTTGGGTTGCTGCCCCTGAATTGGTAATTTTGAAGAAATTTTGCTGTTTTTGGTTATTATCTTGAATATTATTATAGTTAGAGATAAACTGTAAACAGCAATAATGTTCAGCAAAATAAGATCTACAAATAAGTCAACATGACCAAAATGGTCAGTTGACCCGTTTAGGAGTTATTGCCCTTTATAGTCAATTTTTAACCATTTTTCGTTAATTAAAGTAATCTTTTACAAAAATCTTCTCCTCTGAAACTACTTGGCCAAATTAATCCAAACTTGGCCACAATCATCATTGGGGTATCTAGTTTAAAAAATGTGTGGCGTGACCTGGTCAACCAACCAAGATGGCCGCCACGGCTAAAAATAGAACAAAGGGGTAAAATGCAGTTTTTGGCTTATAACTCAAAAACCAAAGCATTTTGAGGAAATCTGACATGGGATAAAAATGTTTATCAGGTCAAGATATATCTGCCCTAAAATTTTCAGATGAATCGGTCAATCGATTGTTGGGTTGCTGCCCCTGAATTGGTAATTTTGAGGAAATTTTGCTGTTTTTGGTTATTATCTTGAATATTATTATAGATAGAGATAAACTGTAAACAGCAATAATGTTCAGCAAAGTAAGATCTACAAATAAGTCAACATGACCAAAATGGTCAGTTGACCCGTTTAGGAGTTATTGCCCTTTATAGTCAATTTTTAACCATTTTTCGTAAATTAAAGTAATCTTTTACAAAAATCTTCTCCTCTGAAACCACTTGGCCAAATTAATCCAAACTTGGCCACAATCATCTTTGGGGTATCTAGTTAAAAAAATGTGTGGCGTGACTGGTCAACCAACCAAGATGGCCGCCACCGCTAAAATAAGAACATAGGGGTAAAATGCAGTTTTTGGCTTATAACTCAAAAACCAAAGCATTTTGAGGAAATCTGACAGGGGATAAAAATGTTTATCAGGTCAAGAACTATCTGCCCTGAAATTTTCAGATGAATCGGTCAATCGGTTGTTGGGTTGCTGCCCCTGAATTGGTAATTTTGAAGAAATTTTGCTGTTTTTGGTTATTATCTTGAATATTATTATAGTTAGAGATAAACTGTAAACAGCAATAATGTTCAGCAAAGTAAGATCTACAAATAAGTCAACATGACCTAAATGGTCAATTGACCCCTTAAGGAGTTATTGCCCTTTATAGTCAATTTTTAACAATTTTCATTAATTTGGTAAATTTATGTAAATTTTTACCAAATATAGTTCTCTGTTACTAATGGGCAAAGTTCATGATAGATATAATTGTAAGAAGCAAAATCGTTCAGTAAAGTAAGAACTTCAAACACATCACCATCACCAAAATACAATTTTGTCATGAATCCATTTGTGTCCTTTGTTTAATATGCACATAGACCAAGGTGAGCGACACAGGCTCTTTAGAGCCTCTAGTTTATTATAATATCACATTCTCTGTCACATTTGGTTATACACGTTAATAACACAATTACAATTGCTTGTATTTTATAATAAAGGGAGGTACGCCTATTCACACTGCAGCAATACATGGACATGTTGCAGTCATAGATACTTTGACCAGGAACAAAGCTGACGTGAATGCTATTGACAATGATGTAAGTATTAACAGAGATAGAATAGAAAGATACTTATTTTGTAATCTATCGAAACATAACCAACGTCTAGATCTCTCGACCAATGATTTAAACTTATTCCCTAATATGCAAATCATATAAGAATTATATTCACATCACATCAATCAACAGGCTTCCCTACTGAATACATACGAAGTTAAATTGCGGCTAGAAGTTGAATATCTTAAACAACCGTATTTACTTTCATCAATCCACCAAATGCAGATTCTCTCAATACAAACACATACTATGCCCTATACCACTATAATTGATACAAGATAACTCGATCGAAGCCATAAGTTCAGGTCAATATTCCAATGAATTTACTGTAAATCATGTGTTATTTCTCATTACGTAATACAGACAGTAGTATGTATCGTGATCAGAGAGACTTGTTTATTGATTCATAGTGAAAGCCCCCACTCTGAACGAAAGGAGAAGTTTCAATTCAGATTGAAACTTGTATAATAAATATTACCTTTTTTTTGTTTAAACGAAAGCAGACGATGTTGTGTTATATAATTTATTTGATGTGTCAATCCACTAACTTAAGATTGATGTCATTAACTTTTTTATGACAATTCATAAACATGCTCCATTAAAGGACATAATCGTCATAAAAAGGGAAAACTGATAAAATGAACGAAAAATCGTCCCTATTGGGGAAAATTCGAGGACTATCAATACTTCCGGCATCACATGTAATTTACTTTACATTTACAGAACATATTAAGTACAACATATTGTCTTATTATAATCGAAATAATTGATGAAAGACGAAGTGGTGTTTCCATTCAATCATTAGTTGGACATTTATATTTGTGTTTTAGCTATCGCTTTCGCTCAGGATACAATCATGAAAATAATTGAATATAAAAGACCAACCCAGTGTGAAATGAAAAAAAATCTACGGTTTCGATGAATAATTCCTGAACTAATAACATATTTAATTATTAAGTCTTTTTAATCAATAAGGTGGAATTTAAACGGATTTGTAATGTGTGTTGCCGTAAACTGTGATTCTGAACACTTCAAGAACAAGTATACTACCGAAGTGATGCACATATGAATACCTACAATATGTCGATACACTTTATTGCTAAAATGTACAGAAATGGTTTTTTTATTGACAAATGCAATGTCATGAACATCACGTACAGTTAAGTAAATGTAATGTTGTTTTTCTTCTTTCAGGGTAATTTACCATTACATCAAGCAGTGAAATATGAAGAGGAGAGCACTGTGGAACTTTTGATTGATTTAGGTGCTGATTTATCAGCTAAAAATGACGAGGTAAGCCGATTATTGAGTAGTCGTTCAGTCTGTAATGTATGAGAGGATATCCTATAACTTACTTTTACATTTTAACCATGCGTGGATTATCATGATTGGTCACATGTATGCATGCATAGCTAGGGGCGTTTACCATGCTGTCGGTAGAATTTCTGCTAATTCATATTCATGAATGTGTGACTTTGATTTGTTCTTAATAATCAAATAATAACATTTGCAGAGGAATGTCATTTCAACTTGGGCTATAATTAAACGTTTAATATATAATGTAGCTCTAGATTTCGCAAATACTATGCTTGTCTATATAGTCATTCATTCCTTTGGAATTGAAGTAAAGACAAATTAGTCAAATCTTTCAAACGGTATAAAATGATAGAACAAATATAAAATGTATCTGCTAACGAATGCTGTTAAGTATCAACATGTATTTGAATTGCAGGGTAAAACACCGTACCATTTAGCTGAAGATGGATATGTACGAAATAAAAACAACAGGCATACATATAAATATCGAAGGATGCTTAATTCTCTAAAGGTATAATAACTCATACATTATCATACATCATATTCATTATTATATATACATATTGATTGATACGTTTATTCCCCATGTAAACAGAATAAACTGAAATCAACAGATACGCAATATCTTTTTTCGGCTTGTTTGGGCGAAGGAAAACTCTTTTAATAACTATTCCATCCAGTTGCTTTGCATATTTTCGAGAAAAAGAATCGAAGTTAACTGTTAAAAAAATGACTGAATAACGCGCGTGGAAGGTTTTTTTTTAACAGTGTGCGCCACATTTTTTTTGAAGGTTATTTCAAACAGACTGACAAAATAATACAATTATTTCTTATAATAAAATTCTAAATTCCATTTCAAACCGGCGTAAATCATAAAAAAAGTTGAAGACGGCATGGTCTCATGACAAAATTGTGTCTTTAAAATGATTAAGAAAACGACGTCAGCCAATCAGAAAACGCGCAACATCCAAAGTTAAATTAAATAGATTCTTTCTTAAAAGTATAAATTTGACTTGTGAGTATTTTTTTTTTAATCCTCTTCGTGCTTTGATGCACATAAGGCCGACACTAGCTCTCTCCATAACACTCTGTCTTGTGCTTTATTCTCTACTTCTCGCCAAGACATCCCCACCTCCTTCATCTCGCTTTCCACTGTTCTTCTCCATGTTTCTTTAGGTCTCCCCCTTTTCCTCTTACCAGTTGGAGTCCACCTCAGTGACACTTTAGCGATGTTTGCTGGTTCCTTCCTTATGACATGGCCTATCCATTTCCATCTTCTTGTTTTTATTTCGTCTCTTATGTCTCTTTGTGCTTTCAGTTTGAATAGTTCCTGGTTGGATATTTTGTTTGGCCAAAAGATTTTGCATATTCTTCTCAAGCAGGTATTGTGGAATGCGGCCAGTTTGTTGAAGTCAGTTTGTATAATTCTCCAACATTCTGATCCATAAAGCAGTACAGATTTGACATTGTTGTTGTAGATTTTGAGTTTTGTGTTTCTTGCAAGGGATGACGATTTCCAGATTGGTCTGAGTAGACAAAAGGATGTTCTAGCCTTACTCAGTCTTGCTTTGATGTCTTTTGTGGTCCCATTATCACTGCTTATTACACTGCCTAGGTATGTAAAGTCTTCTATTTCCTCGATGTTTACGGCTCCAATCTTTATTGGAATTTTATTTGATTGGTCGTTGATAGACATGACTTTTGTCGTCAATACGTAGTCAACTACGTGTACATACGTCAGTATATAATGTTCAACTGATCACGCGATTGGCGGCAATTTTGAATTAGAAGACGAAATTTAATTTCCAATTTGGACGCAGGTGTTCAAATTAGCGGTGGTCCGATGTCTGCGACCTTCCACTTTTGCAGTCGGACTTTCTACTTGCCCAAGTTACTAGCTTCGCCCGACGGACCTTGAAAGAAAAAAATAACTTTGCAAACATTTTTACCAAAGTTTCCTAATAAACGATCTCAAACTTATTTTCATCGTAACTATTCATGTTCAATTTGTTCAACCGCTAGCTTTATCTAGAAAATCGCCGATAAATAATGTGTATATCCAAGCAAAATCGTATCTCACTATCTGTCAAAAACAACATTCAAAATAAAATGGCTGCCGCGAAGAGACTATACAATATCGGATCCGATTCCGGAAGCGCATAAGGGTAATCCCGGGTTTTGGCTTTAAACTAAAAAAAATCCAGACAGGTGACAAAATACATCTATGCATGGTAGATAAATATAAACACTAGAATTGAAAACCAAAAGAAAGAAAAATCAGAAAGTATTTTGTACACCAATTTTAATGTCAAAATCCAATACAATGTGACAGTTGGGAACAGTTTATCTAACAATATATATGTTCCTGGTAACAGTATACATTTTCTTTATCAGTGATAAATGTTGGTAATGTATGTTAAAAATGCTTTTCAAGTTAAACATATTTCTGCAATTTTAAGGGGTATTTTTCTTCTCAATTTTGATAGGTCAGTTAAAATAGCTGGAAGTTTCTTTATGAAAAAAGATGTGGTATGATTGCCAATGAAACAACTATTTACAAGAGACCAAAATGACCAAAACTTGGTAACGATCAAGATCCCCAACCCTAAACATTCTAAACCATATATATTCACAACTCTAAATTAAATGAAATATAGGGGGAGTCCCTGCAGTCACCCTACCCCTCCTGATTGAGAAATCGGAAACAGTCGAACCCACCTTTAAATTAAACCATATATATTCATGTATGAGCACTAATCAAATGAAATATAGGGGGAGTCCTTAGGGTCACACTACCCCCTCCTGTTTGATAAATTAGAAACAGATGAGATCCCCACCCCTCAGACATATATATTTATGTACTGGACAATATAACAAATCAAATGAAATATAGGGGAAGTCACTGGGGCCCCCACCCCCTCCTGTTTGAAAACTTGATAACGGTCGAGATTCCCACCCATAAACCATATATATTTATGTATGGGACAATATAAACAATCAAATGAAAAATAGGGGTAGTCGCTAGGGCCACCCCACACTCTCTTGTGTGTGTTTTGACAACTTGTAAAAGATTGAGATACCAACACCTAAACCATATTCATTCCTGTGTGTCATTTCAAAAAAGATTGAATGACATGCAAGGTCAATCTCATATGCATATCACTTTGCTAGACCCTAACACCTGTCATTTTATTCCAAACTTAGACATTGTGGACTTGAGGTGAAGGTGGAAGTCTTTTACCTTTACTATGGACAGGTCAGTCAGACCTCACCGTTGATCCCTGTAGTAGTAAACATTTGTCTGATTTGTGTCTCATAACTTTTGTACTGTACAACACAAACTTAGTTTTCTTTCCAGAGAAGCAAGTCCACTCATACGTTTATAAGCTCGTACTAAAGACAACTTGAACTACTAACAGTCAACTAATACGAACAATTGCGATCAACTAAAAGAACTGCAATCATTGCAAATTTGTACCATTGCTGACCATCCGTGGTCATGTGCGTTGCTATTGAAAACCTTGATAAAATATGAATTATTTGCCATAAAGATTAATTCATTAAATGAACATAAATGTACAATTATATATGAACGTTTAATGTTTGTTCTTTTAAATCTTAAAAAATTGAAGCAACATTGCTACAGTCTTCATCATTATGTTTGCCTTGGTTTTTGGTTAACTGCCTACAGTGCTTTTTGACATTTTTACTCTTTGAGTATGTTTGTTTTGTTCATTCATCGTTGACAATGTAATGTAATATGATGCAACTGTCATAAAAGTGAGAGGTCCAGCTAGCTATAAAAACAGGTTCAATCCACCATTTTCTACATTAGAAAATGCCTGTACCAAGTCCATACCTGCCAACTTTTCAAATGTCCATGGGGGTTTTGCGTGCAAGATGGTTGTCATACTCCTAAAAAACCTTCAAGGAGTCCTTCAAATACATTTCAATGTTGTTTTTTGGCTTCTTCATAAATTTATAAGCCTTATGTAATTGTAAAATGGACTGTTTTGTTTAAAATTATGGACACAATTGCTCTTTCAAAATTTCAATGTGGGAGCCTCATTGGGGGAAATCCCCCGCAAATAGTGACAGTTGGCAGATGCAAGTCAGGAATATGACAGTTGTTATCCATTCGTTTTATGTGTTTGGACTTTTGATTTTGATTTTTGATTTTCCTTTTTGAAATTTCCTCGGAGTTTAGTATTTTTGTGTTTTTACTTATACTTTTATCATTATAATATATAATATAAGTGTACTAATAAATATTCACTTTAACACTTTTCCTTATTTTGTCTAATATGCCGCCATTGCTGAAATATAAATTATCTGTGTCAAAAATCAAATAGCTAAGCAAATATCTTGTACTATATTCTATCGTGACAAATTAACGGTAGATAATAAAATACATGTAGCACGAAGCTAAATAAAATATTCTCGGGTACATCTATCATACTTATGTAATAACCAAACTTTACGAGGAGAACGAAATCATAACATAGAAACTTTGCTAACTTTATTATTTACATGTGAAAAAACTAATTATTTATAAAGAAGTTTACTTACATTAAATAGGTAATATGTTGTGTCCACAATAAGTTGAAACAATAACACAGGTATGTAAATTCGGGATACCATATAATGCGACTGTAATTTTCAATCTCCCGTGCAAATCTACCTGGTCAATACAAAATATAAATTGACATTGAAATAACAATGACCAATCAAATACGTAATTTTAACTAAGAACCTTTTGAATATTCCTGAACTCAATATAAAAAGTAAAGTGTAGATTTGGATTTAAACAATAATATTCCTTTATCAAAATTCAAGAGTTAAACATTTATAATAAATACAATTAATTTGAAGTACTTTAAAGATATTTTTACTATTATTTAACAGACGTAAAAATGACACTACTACATTAACACTATGAATGTCGTGACTTACTTATGGTGCATACTTGATATTCGCTGCTTAGATACGGCTTTGAATTGCAAACAATAATTGAGTGCTTCAAATCTTTACAATAGCAAAACCAAACTAGGAATTATTGCTATGACATTTTTACTGAATATGATAGCATTTATGTCATAATGTACTCCAATAATTTTTAGGAAAAATCAACTGTAGTTAGTATTACTAAAGATCAATCACGTGATTCAAGCAAGAACCAAGTACTTACTTCGCAATCATTCGATTTAACAAATACAGTTTATTCAGAAAAGACAAAAGGTATGTTTTTTTTTAAATTCGTAGTTGATGTTGGTTGTTATATGAATTGATAGATGATGATACTGAATCAGTTAAACTTTAATTGACCTTAAAGCTGTTATATAACAAGGCATCCCCATTTTTAGCTAACCTGGCCCAAAGGGCTAAATGAGCTTTTCCCATCACTTTGCGTCCGTCGTCCGTCGTCGTCCGTCGTCGTTGTTTACCTTTACAGAAATCTTCTCCTCTGAAACTACTGGGCCAAATTAAACCAAACTTAGCCACTATCATCATCACCCGGCCAACCAACCAAGATGGCCGCCATGGCTAAAAATTGAACATAGGGGTAAAATGCAGTTTTTGGCTTATAACTCAAAAACCAAAGCATTTAGAGCAAATCTGACGTGAAATCAAACTGTTTATCAGGTCAAGATCTATCTGCCCTGAAATTTGCAGATGAATCGGACATTCCGTTGTTGGGTTGCTGCCCCTGAATTGGTAATTTTAAGGAAATTTTGCTGTTTTTGGTTATTATCTTGAACATTATAGATAGAGATAAACTGTAAGCAGCAATAATGTTCAGCAAAGTAAGATTTACAAATAAGTCAAGTGACCAAAATGGTCAGTTGATCCCTTTAGGAGTTATTGCCCTTTATTGTCCATTTTTTAACCATTTTTCGTAAATCTTGGTTATCATTTACAAAAATCTTCTCCTCTGAAACTACAGAGTCAAATTTATCCAAACTTGCCCACAATCATCTTTGGGGTATCTAGTTTAAACTAGAGGCTCTAAAGAGCCTGTGTCGCTCACCTTGGTTTTTGTGAAAATTAAACAAAGGACGTAGATGGATTCATGACATTTATTTACTGAACATTCTAGCTGCTTACAATTATCTCTATCTATAATTAACTTGGCCCAGTAGTTTCAGAGAAGATTTTTGTAAAAGATTACTAAGATTTACGAAAAAATGGTTAAAACTTGACTATAAAGGGCAATAACTCTTAAAGGGGTCAACTGACGATTTCGGTCATGTTGACTTATTTATAGATCTTTGCCAACATTTATTGTATTTTAAAGTTTATCTCTATCTATAATAATATTCAAGATAACCGAAAACAGCAAAATGTCCTTAAAATTACCATTTCAGGGGCAGCACCCAACAACAGGTTGTCTGATTCATCTGAAAATTTCAGGGCAGATTTATTATTACTTGAAAAACAATTTTACTTCATGTCAACTAGATACCCAAATGATGATTGTGGTCAAGTTTGGTTTAATTTGGCCACGTAGTATCAGAGGAGAAGATTTTTGTAAAAGATAAATAAGATTTACATAAAATGGTTAAAAATTGACTATAAAGGGCAATAACTCCAAAAGGGGTCAACTGAACATTTCGGTCATTTTACTTATTTGTAGATCTTACTTTGCTGAACATTATTGCTGTTTACTGTTTATCCCTATCTATAATAATATTCAAGATAATAACCAAAAACAGCAAAATTTCCTTGAAATTGCAAATTCAGGGGCAGCAACTCAACAACATGTTGTCCGATTCACCTGAAAAATTCAGGGCAGATTGATCTTGACCTGATGAATAGTTTTACTTTTTGTCAGATTTGCTCTAAATGTTTTGGTTTGAGTTATAAGCCAAAAGCTGCATTTTACCCCTATGTTCTAATTTAAGCTGTGGCGGCCATCTTGGTTGGTTGGCCGGGTCACCCCACACATTTTTTTAAACTAGATACCCCAATGATAGTTGTGGCCAAGTTTGGTTGAATTTTGCCAAGTTGTTTAAGAGGAGAAGATTTTTGTAAAAGATTACTAAGATCTACAAAAAATGGTAAAAAATTGACTATAAAGGGCAATAACTCCTAAAGGGGTCATTTGCCCATTTCGGTAACGTATTTGTAGATCTTACTTTGCTGAACATTATTGCTGTTTACATTTTATCTCTATCTATAATATTATTCAAGATAATAACCAAAAACAGCAAAATTTCCTTAAAATTACCAATTTAGGGGCAGCAACCCAACAACGGGTTGTCTGATTCATTTGAAAATTTCAGGGCAGATAGATGTTGACCTGATAAACATTTTTACCCCATGTCAGATTTGCTCTAAATGCTTTAGTTTTTGAGTTATAAGCCAAAAGCTGCATTTTACCCCTATGTTCTATTTTTAGCCGTGGCGGCCATCTTGTTTGGTTGGCGGGGTCACGCCACACAATTTTTAAACTAGATACCCCAATGATGATTTTGGCCAAGTTTGGATTAATTTTGCTCTGCAGTTTCAGAGGAGAAGATTTTTGTAAAAGTTAACGACGCCGGACGCAGGACGACGGACGACGCCGGACGCCAAGTGATGAGAAAGGCTCACTTGGCCCTTCGGGCCAGGTGAGCTAAAAATGTGTCCGGTGATCCGGCCGTCAAATCAAGATGGCGGCTACAGCTAAAAATAGAAAATAGGGGTAAAATGCAGTTTTTGGCTTATAACTCAAACACCAAAGCATTTAGAGCAAATCTGACATGGGGTAAAATTGTTAATCAGGTCAAGATCTATCTGCCTTAGAATTTTCAGATGAATCACACAACCTGTTGTTGGGTTGCTGTCCCTGAATCGGTAATTTTAAGGAAATTTTTCTTATTTTGGTTATTATCTTGAATATTATTATAGATAAAGATAAACTGTAAACAGCAATAATGTTCAGCAAAGTAAGATTTACAAATAAGTCAAATGACCGAAATGGTCAATTGACCCCCTAACGAGTTATTGTCCTTTATAGTCAATTTTAAACAATTTTCATAAAATTTGTAAATTTTTATTAACATTTTCCACTGAAACTACTGGGCCAAGTTCATTATAGATATAGATAATTGTTAGCAGCAAGACTGTTTAGTAAAGTAAGATGTACAAACACATCACCATCACCAAAACACAATTTTGTCATGAATCCATCTGCTTTTAAAAATTTCACGTTTTATCTTAATATATATAAAACGTTGTTAATTCTATTGCTAAATTCATTGACATCAGCACGTTTTTCCTTAGTTACAAGCGATAAATTTTCAAATAATCGACTCCGCTGAGAAAAGAAATGATCAGTCAGCAAGATCAAAGGAAAAATCGTAAAAAAGCGATAATATTATAAATATGTTCCAGACCGTATCAGTATTTGGACCGTACGCGTATTGTTTTCAAAATACACAAACGGTCTGCCTAATATTAAGAAGTGGGACAAGTTTCCTAGATACAAATGTATTTTACAGATCTATATAACTTAAATCTTAAATTTATATAAAAATTTCGATGGTATAATTGAAAATTAATATTTAATTTAACTATTCAAAAACGTCACGATAATTTGATATGTTATTCTCTTGTATTTAGCAAGACCGTAATACTAATCCATTGCTTGAATTATTCTCACTGAAATAAAGTTATCGGAAGTAAACATACAGTTGGAAAACAATTTTTCAAGAATGATTGGAACTTTACAAAAATGCAAATGTAAAAGGCCATACATAAACAAAACATGTCAATGTAAAAAGTAGTATGTTCCTTGTGGTAGCAAGTGTCACATTGGGCGAGAGTACAAAAATAGGATTCAGACATATTAACGTATATTTTATAACAAGTGTTCACTCTTCACTTTATTTATATCTAATTGTAAAATAACAACTTGAAGAACGCGTACGGTCCAAATACTTATATGTTTGGCCCATATATACATTTTTCTTTTCTTTCTATATTTGATCAGATACAGGCGCATGGAAACACACAAAGCCAGTTTCAATCTCTGGGGTCGCAATATTTGTAAGCCAAGGTAAAATGTTCGACATTTTGGTTTCGAAAAATATCCTTCATTTTGAAATTCGTTCAACGATTCTTCACTGATTTATATTCATTTACAGAAAAGGATATTCAACTACCCTGGTTGGTTGATGCTGCAGAATTCCAACGCATGCTTTTTCATGGAACATATCTGTCTTATGAGAACCGTCTGAGTCTAGGTAGTTAAACAAATAAGTATGTGCAAGCAAATATTTGACGTTGACAGACAATACCAATTATGAACAATGTGTAAGAAGAACAAAATACAAAAATCATATTTTCGTTTTTATAGCTCTATTTTGACATCGGGTATCTATTATTATGTTGTCATATACATATGTACTAGCTTACTATATAAAATCTATTGTCGCCTTTTTTTTTACAAAAAAAAGAAACTACTAGTATGTGTTTTTTGAAAATAGCAACAGTGATAATCAAATGTTCAAAACGATAAAAAAATATTACACTTCAAACGCAACAAAAGCGGTTGCAGCGACAAAATAACAGTAACTTGCTATGCATTTAACGTCCAGAATGCACATGGACAACCATGTAGTACAGATATTTTGACCCAGCTGATAATTTTAGATAGTACAACAAACCTATGACAAATACCAGCTTCAGCACCTGGATGTGTAAATATTAACGCAGATTATGATGCAAATGTTGCCCTTCGTGTTAGTAGAAACCTAGTAATAGATCTAATTCAAAAAGAGTATGTTTTGCATTGCGTCATGATTGCATATTAATGGAAAACAAGTATTTATCAATAAGTACTATAAGTAGTGTTTTTGTTTAAAAATACATCATTATTTATTACGTTTGCTATTAGGCGGTCCCTGTAAGGCAGGAAAAAGTACTCTTGCAAGTGTGCTTATTGGTGAAGAAATTCCATGCCAATGGAATTCAACTGACGGATTGGTCATATATTTTGGCAGAAATGGCATTGATATTCAGAAGAAAAAAATGGTTCCACTGATGGAGGGTATGTTTGACATTTCATCACATATAACATGTATAAGTTTTGATTCTTTCAATGCACCCAATATAGACGCACTTTTCAGTTGAATCAACTAAACTGTCTATTATTTTTTTTCAGTTTATGTTACTGTGTGTTTTTTCGGGAATGTAATGGTTTGGCGTTCAAATTGAAATGGACCATTTAAAATCTATCAATCGGATTGCACTTATTTCGGGTAAAATATCTGGAATAAAAAAAGTAATCTCTACGTCTAATAATGTTTCAGTATGAAAGGACCTTTGATATATATACATTTCAAATGCGAGCTCAATTACGAACGTATGATATCACCATATTTTACAATAAAGAAGATACTTAGTTTAATGATCTGTTTATGGATTTATTACTGAGAAAATTATTTCTTCGAAAGTAGATTTTGGTAAATTAAAACAGTTATTATCCATACGTTAGAGTCTAGAAATGTCTATATGCAATATTTCTTATATAGGAGATAGGGGCCATGAAGTTTTGGCCAAAGTTCTTAGAGGGAAACCAGATATCTATAATATATCAGATCTCATCACTAGAGAACGAACGAGAACGCATGAAAGAAGAAACACTTCAAAAAGTCAAAAAGACCAGAAACCTTCCGATATATTGACCAAAGATATACCATTACGTCACAGAGTCGCCAAAAAACCAACAGACGAGCTTCTAACCAGTGGGGCCAAGACTGAGGTTGATTTGAAACATAAGAGTGCGGAAATGTCAGACAAATCCGCATCTCCAGTCGTAGATAAGATGCACATGGTTGATTTTCAAACGCTTCAACTTCAGTCAGATATTTTGGACGAAGTTCGGAATGGAAAATATAGAATCGAAATAGCGCCGTCTGACCTAATTGATTTTGGTGGGCAAAAGTCATATGATATGACCCATCAGCTGTTCATACAACACAAAGGATCATTTTTGTTGATGTTTGATGGTAGATATGGTTTGCATAAACAATTGCAGGAATATCCTTTAGGTGTTACTGCTGCATGTAGGTACAAATAAAAAATTAGAGCATACCGCATTTTAGATAGCATGTTAAATTGAAATCTTTTATACATTGAAATATAACACAAATAACACCTTACATATAGTGTGCGATGAGGCACATTACTGTATGTACCTTCATTAAAATGAATCCTTCACAAACACTGGACAGTCGTCGCTTATGTAGTAATAGCCGAACCTGGTTTTATAACTAACTTAATATCTCACTTGTATGTCAGTCGCATCAAATTCCATATATTAATAACGAAACGTGAACAAAACAAACAAATATAATATGTAAAATGTCAAATATACAGCCATCAACATGGTGCTATATTCGTAATCAATAAAAAAATTCATACAATCAGTCACAAAAGAGTACAAAGTGGCATACATACCAACCATATAAGTAACAATTATAGACAATTTATAGACAATTATTAACACAAATTTACAATTGTACCATGAGTTAATTACGGTATGTATAAGTACAGAGCCATTTCATATATGTAACGAAGAAACAAAGAACGCCTTCGTTAGTCTTGTGATTTTTAATTTTAGTTTCTTGTGTATAATTCGGAGTTTAGTATGATGTCCATTATCACTGAACTAGTATACATATTAAGGGGGCAGCGGAAGGACGCCTCCAGGTGCGGGAGTTTCTCGCTACATTGAAGACTCATTGGTGGACTTCGGCTGTTGTCTGCTCTATGGTCGGGTTGCTGTCGCTTTGACACATTCCCAATTTCCTTTCTCAATTTTATAGAGCCAAAATTTAAGACGAGACACACACAAGTTTTTAAAGTTTCATTATGTATTTAAAAGCACAACATGGCATACAGGCAAAGCATAAGCAAATATGAAAGACAAGAATACAAAAATTAAAATACAATAGCGAGATATTTAGGTACAGAGCCACGTCATATATACATGTATCACAGAAACACAAAAAATCACACGGACAGGGCAAATATGAAAGATTTTACAAAAAAACACAATGCCGGGATGTAGAAGTAAAATGGATATCCCTAAAAAATTAAGAACACACGGTAAAAGTAATAGTAATAAAGACAAAAAAAAAGAACACTATAAGATGACACACAACGTCAGTACGCAGAATCTATAGGTCAAGACCATCGTGTAGTATTTGTGAAGTTGATACAGAATATTTATTAATAAAGTCTTGGTACCTGCCGATGAGTTTTTTTTTTCTTTCTAAAAATGGCGAGACGTTTTTTGACATTACCCCGTGTCATTAACTCTTAGCAAAACACTGCTGACGTTTATCAAAGTCTGACTAGGGGTCAAAATTAAAAGCGTCTCTTTTGTTGTATATTCTGGTACTGATATGATGTGTATGTCAGGTTCGAGGTATAAGTCTAAAAATGAGGCAGCGGAAGCAATGTCTGTTGTTTCTTTAATTTCTAGTTCTTGGGATATATTAATGGAACCCAATTAGAAAAAGTCGGATTGTTAATGAAATGAACATAATCAATATATCTGAATGTGAAATTAAATCTTCTTGTTTTTGACAAGTTCATGAAGGAACTCCGATTCATATGAAAATAAGAAGAGATCGACAAGGAGAGGCGCAAAGTTCGTTCCAATAGGAATGCCGACAATTTTTTGAAAAAAGTCTACTTCAAAATAAAAAAAATAAAATGTTATCAACAAGAAACTCTAGCAAACTGATTACTTGGGCCTCTGTGTAGCAGTTTTACAATTTTGTTCACTATTAACTAAATATACCTTATTTGTGTGATTTTACTTCTTATGGTATCTGAAAGTAATAAATTTATAGCGTTATCTACTATTTAAATGATGAAACGCATTGCGGATTCTTCTATTTATATGTTATGCATTAAAACATCCACATAAATACACTAAAATATTTCTGGAAATAAATTTTGAGTTTACAATAAGTTGACTTATTTATAATGTATCAAAAGGACATAACTAATTGGTTCAGGCTTCATAAATATTTAACGCTTCCCTTTAAAAAATGCATGTCTGAACAAATGATTGCAATGTCAAAGAAACTAAATTTTGGGCTACATGTCTAAATTCCGACCGCCTTTATAGTACTAACAGGTATATTTTTGATTACATATTTGAGTTGACAAGGTACAAATAAGACATTTTTACCTTATTTTTTAGCCATACTTAAACACTGGGTTGATTCCATTTTGACCTACACAACAGATACGGATGACATAATGCCTATGATATTGTTTGCAGCAACACATAGGGATATGTGCGGGGTAGATATATATATATATATTCAATAAGATACAATAGACGTATATATATGAGTAGCCTATATAGTTATGCCTGATTGAATGCTTTGGTCCAAGTTTGATTCATAATACAAAAATGAGAGGATATATCTTCTTTTATTTTTAAATCAAACAAGCAATTATCTGAAAGTGACATTACCACGCTCTTTTTAATTATTGACAGTATGTTTATTTAATATCAGTTATAGATTTTTAAGAGGTAAAGTTGAATTAAACCAGTCTAAATATACTTTGACAAATTAACTTCAACTGAAAAACTGTAAAACGACCTTATTTTCGTATATAAGTCCAGTTTTTAACTATGCTGATGTCGTTTGGGATATTTATAATACTACATGGCAAAATCCGTATCGCATACTCTATCACCACGATAAACTAGTATTAGTCCAGAGGGCCGCAGTTGATATTGGTTGAGTGGTGATACAGCATGCGATACGGAGTTTGCCATGTAGTATTCTGTTGATCATTTATTTTAATAGCATCGAATGCATGGGATATCCATTTTTTTTTAATCGTCCGAAAGTATAAGCAAGAAAAGAACACTACGATGTTTCTGTATTTTTCCAGATGACTTTAATATACAGGCCTTCATTGTAGAGTCCCTTACTTGCTTAATATCCACATCGTAACCTAATAACCTAATTATATTCGTAAATACTTTTAAAACCATGTATATAAATGCATTCACGATACTGTCCTATTATTTCAACTAACTAAAATCAATATTTTAAAATAAAATAATATTACCATGTAACAGCATGATACATAAATACCATAAGCTGTAGAAATGTTTAAAGAACTATTGTTTATTAGGCGATAATTTGTCATGGTCATTTTAATGTTCTGACGAGGTGAACAACAAGAGAAATATTTCTTGAAAAGTTTGCCATGTATTTTTATCAATTCAAAATCGTAAACATAATAATTTACCAACCAGATGATAAAACAAATCTGACGAAATTATGAACGAATAAATAATAAACTTCTTCAGCATCGTATTGTATCTATTTTATAAAAATCACTCGTATGTCACTAGGTAATAATTTCTAAAAATGTTGAAATGAAAGGATACCTTTTTCATATCATGCCAGAAAATACAGTTATTGGACGTCACAGGTCAAACGTTGACGTCATTCGATTTATGACGTAACACCAGGTATGCGATACGGATTTTGCTACGCGATACGAGGTATGCGATACGGGTTTTACTATGCGATACGGGGTATGCGATACAGGGTATGTGATACAGACTGTGAAAAAGAACCTTTATTATATACACAAACTTGCTGTATTTTGTGATAAATATATGATAAATATTTTTATTAATTGTAATCCCCCCCCCCCCCAAAAAAAAACCCGTTCAAAATAGAAGCTGCATTAACTGTGAATGAGGAACACAGTTAACATCTATGTTTTATTTAATAAGGAAACGGGATGGGGAAAACTAAAGGATATGTGAGAAGACCACAGACTTACATGTTTGTACAAAATGTCTTACAATATTACTCCATCTTATATGAATAATATTTCTTAAGAACGGTTCCGTAATAATCATAAATATAACACGCGTAATGCGAATGATTTTCTACTTATTGGAAAAACAACATTAATAAAACTCTTATTATTTTCCTATCAACAGTAAAAACCTGAAACTCGTAGACTAGTGAACTACAACATATTCTGTCCCTGTGATGTGTCTTTAAATACCACGTATCAGCGAACACTTACGATACTACTACAGCTAAATTGTAAACTGTGTATAGAACCAGTACCAAACCCGTAAAAACCAAAGCATATGTATCAAACATCGAACTTTAAGTTAATTAATAGCAAATACTCTTGTGTCACTAGTTATACTAGTTTCAACCTTTTTATAAGTCCTTCAAATAGCTTACAGAAAAAATCAATTTCAAACGAAGTGAAATGTGTAGGTATAAATTGTCGTTCTACAAAGTATCAAACAACACCAATTCCATCTTCAAGATATTTTCACTTTTTCTTTTAGAAAGATACGTCGAAGATGAAAGAAAGCTTCAGTACAGATATCAAAAATATTTTTTCAAATCACGAGAAAAAGAATCACATTTATCTGGATAATCTATACTTTATAAATGGAGTAGATAAAGACGACACCGAAATACATACAATGACAAATCAAATCGTCATGTTTGCTATGAGACAATCGTCATGGGGTCAACGAAGGCCGATGCAATGGGTTCCGTTGGACCTTCAGATCTCTAACATGAGACTTAAGAATATCAATATTTTAACAAAAGAAAAACTCCGACAAGTAAACAATCTGAACGAAGACCTAGCTTTGAATGAACATCAAATGGATGACTTTCTTTTAGTTCAACACTCACTTGGTAAGCTAATGTATTATAACCTTCCTGGATTAGACAAGTTCATCATTATCCATCCTCCAGCATTGGTAAACATATTGAGGTCATTCGTGGTAGACAAACACTTTTGGCCTGCAGATGCAGAACTAAGGTATATACTTAAAACAATGACCGACACAGGAAAAATCTACAAGAAAGATCTTCTTAAGCTTTGGGAACAATCCCAATTCAGACAGTATATGCAGGATGATACAATCAAAGAGTTTATTATAGAGCTTCTTGTCCATTTGGATATTTTAATAGTGCCTAAGGCGTTCGCACAATCCTCTCCAGATGTGTTTCTTGTACCTTGCATGATCAAATCCATGAAACCCGATTTTGACAGCATCAGAAATCAGAGAGATACAACAATCTGCCTGCAATATGCATTAGGTCATAATTCTATACCTAGCGCACTAGCTTACAAAATTATCGGAGCAGCAATTATCGCGTGGCCATTGAAGGAGGAAAGTAACACGCCATGCTTATACCATAAAGCCGTTTTGCTGAACGTAAGTGAAGATGATGAGCTCAGACTATGGATAGAAGACAATCGCGTTACGATATACATTACAAACAAGACATCTTTACTCTTTATCCCACCAGATGTTGCTGCAAGCATACAAGAATGCTTGACAAAGAATATAGAGTTGGCCCTCCTGTTTTACTATAAAAGTTTTGGTAATACAATCAAACCAACAAATGTTTTAGATCTGTACACGGTTGCAGTAGGCATTCCATGTGGTGACAATGTTTGCTTTATACCAGTTCAGGACGTCGATCAAAAGGATTATTGGAAATGTGACAAGGGCAAAGTACATGACACAAAATATCTTCGGTACTGGATCTTCAAAAAGGTAAATTATAATAATTATATTAACATCTTAAATATGCATTCTATGCAAACTATATATTTTGTTAATAAAAATGAGAATTTTGAATCAAAAACTGTTGACACAATTAAAATAAAATTATGCTGTAATATACACGGATGTATGATAAAAGGATAAGGCACATGTGGTAAATACTTAAGTAGTATGAAATATGACTTAATCTACTAATATAAATAGACATGAAATCATATATCGATTACAATACAAGTATAACTATTGTTCCTTTTAAAATAACAAAATATTTTCACGTATTTTACCCTGAGATACAACTAGATTTTTACATAGTGAATCGAACACTCCATTATTTTAGAGAAGTAGAAATATGTTTATCTTCCTATTTTTTTTCGATAAAGAGTTCAACGTTTGCCCTAAATATATATTTTACATTCCAGTACACCAAGAGTAGTTTTTAATCGTTTTTCGTGTGCAATTTCAGCAAAGCCTATGTATGAACTGTATTTTCAGTATTGAATTTATGTTTATTGCGTATTTTCCAATAATTATATTTTGAAATTCAGTATTTGTGAGTTAACAATAGTATTGTTTTAATTATATGTGTGTGTTTGCAGAGTCAACACATGTGTGCACTTGGATGTAAAGGTAACTATACCAAATACAGTTAGTGGACAACAAGTAACGGTACTGAAGTTAAAGCCAAACATTGGTTGGACCCAGTGCAGAGAAAACGTTTCTTAATGAAAAATGACATGTTAATTGAAACCACACTTTCTTTGAAATGTAGATTAATAACTAATTGCAATCGTGTAGATGAATTTTTCAGTTGAATTGCAAAATTATGACATAATGCATATCTAGGAGCTTAGAAGAATATTCTTTTTTTGAATTTCCGTAGTTTTATGTGATATTGAACCAATAGCATATCCGTTTTTAACTTAATACTTCAATCGAACAATTTACTCAAATAGATTGCATTACACAAAACTAAGTTTTAACTGACTGCTCATCTTTGGAATAAATAAAATAACTCTTACACGCCTCGTTTAAACTACTTTTAATTCTAAAGGGCTGTAAAAATGAATTAATCAACAATGCTTTTTGTAGGTCTCAGTAGCGACGACCTGGAAACAATACCAAGTGATAAGCATCTAGTTCGTTTGGGATGTCAGATTGGAATTAAGTCATTTGAAGAGTTTTTCATACATTTGGGAATGACTACAAGGATATGGGAGAACACCGTAGATATGTATGGTGGTCACAGTCGTGAAGGAATAATGTCAATGGCTCTGTCAAAATGGAAGCAGACTAAATTATCAAATTTAGAGGAACCTACATTGAAGGATTTGTCAGATGCATTAACAGCAGCCAACTTGGATAAGCATTGCATTTGTCAGGTACATCAATAGTATACCCTCATATGTTCAAACTGTTTGCTTTAAAAACTAGACATGGGTTAGAAATAACTTGATTCGTTGTAGTTGTACACTTTACTTTATCGTTTTTATGTTTATTTACGTGATAAGTTTAGGTTAATTGGGAATGGTGTACAATTTTCCAAAAATCTGAATTTGCTATATGCATGTACTGCACAATTACTTATATGGAACCTACGGTTCTTTTATTTGTATAATAACAAAGGATATTTTATAATTATGTCTATGAAATACAATATTGAATAAACATCCTGCACTGGACATGAATGGGTGATATCAAATAATTGACACCATGTTCATTTATTTAGGAGCCGAAAGTATTGATTGCATATCAATATAGGCTTAAGAAAACTTTAATTTGTTATATTTGTGAAATGCTGGTACATCTTTGAAATACGGACTTATATTTTAAAATTTATGGTCGATTCCATGTAATATTTTTATTCTGTATATGTTACTTATTCCGTTTAAACGATGTGGATTTTCCTAAGACAAATCATGTCATTATGGATTATATCAGTATATTTAAACTGTTATTTATCACAAGCATACTTAGCAAAATATGTTTTGTCTTTACGTTCGTAGGATTTTACTGATGTTTATCAACAGTAAACCTATTATCTTTTGTATGTATATTTTTAATATACGAATTCACAATTAATAATCAGAATGGTTGACACAACGGACAGCCTTTGTTTATGATTTAATCATCAGATATAATTTAGAGGGAGTATTCTGTCATTATGTGAATGCAATGAATCCTATGATATATATATATATATATATAAAAGATTTAAATACCATACCGAAATGACCTATTTACATGCAAAGACATTCTGACTTAATGAATTGATAAAGTATCGATCAAATCAGAAATCAAGCAGTGTTTACAATTCTTTCGTAGTATTTTTTTTTTATAAGCCTGTACTTTTGCAGGTTTTCAGAGAAGAAACAAAGTTACTTGGTAAGAAAAAAATGTGAAAAAAAATTACATTCACAGATACTCTAGTACATAAACAGTCAGTCATTGTAGTAAATGTCATTTATATTCTGGCAACATAAGTATACCGATGTGCAAAACTCAAAACCGAGGGAAACTCATTGAATATAAGAAGAGAACGACAACACAACATTAAAATGTAACACACACAGAAACGAACTAAGCATTAGACTGAAACAGATAAAACTTAAGAATCTTATAGATAACATTTTTTTTAAAGATTTAGTTTGCATTTTGAATGCATAATGCAAACTTATACAATACACAACTAAATTGAATATGAAGCTCTATGTTTGGTCGAGTGTTAAATAAAAAATAAAACAACTAAACCCACAGTTTTATTTTTGTAGGAGGAACACCAACCGTATGACATTTTGTTATATACAACCTTATTGCTGTTATTGTTTGCATAAAACCATGTCTTAATTATTTTACCAAAAAAATGCATATTTAAGTTCAAAAGAATTACACTATACGCGACAAAATACATTAGGTATTACATTGTGTCTATGCCCTAATGACAACTCGCACGGTATTGGTGCCACTCAGCGTTACACAACGTTCCAAATAAAACAACGATCAGATGGAAGGATAAATTGTTAAATATGTTTCCAAAAGCAAAAACAAAACAAAGAGTGTGGCATACTATGAAAGTATAATGTTGAAACCTTATTTTTCACCATTCTGTGATGTCTCAAAAAAACACAAATCATTGAATATTGCGTAACGTTTAAACATGTATGTTATTAGACATTGCAGATTTCAAACTCCAGGACATCCCAAGTGATGACGTGTTGAAAGAGTTGTCAAACCAAATAGGAAATTGTGCTTTGCAGTTAGGAATAGAACTAGGCATTAGTTTTTATGAAGTTGAAAAAAGTTTTGTGAAGTTTCCAAAAGATTTATCTGGTTTGGTAGAAGATATATTGAAGAAATGGAAAGCAAAATCAAAAATAAAGACAACCCATAGTCTGATGATGGCACTCTTACGAGTAGATGGAGGTGGAGTACAGTATTTACACAAATTATCAAAATGACAATGTATTTGGATATGAACGTCTAAGAATGTTATATTTTGACATGACAAATCAACTTGTTAGATTAGTAACAGTGTTTTCTTTTAAAAGAAAATAATAATTGTGTCGGAAAAGACAATTATAATATGGACAAAAAGTATACAAAATTGTTAGTTGATGTCTTTTAACATGTTTACTAAATATATAATATATGTTGTTTTACATAATTATGTGACTAAATATATGACTGGGAACATGGGTCCAGATGCGAATTATACATACTTTTATTATTTGCATTTTTTCAATGCTACTAATGTGCTTATGGTTACAAAATGTTATTATGATATGTCTATGAGTTTTAAAAATACAGCATGTTCATATTCTGCATGCATTTGCGTGCATAATTCATAATCAGAAAGTATGGAAATTCAAACAAAATTCTGACTTGTTATTTTCTGTCGTAATTGGAACGTTGTAAATGTGTTCTGACTCACAATACTATGTAATTGATAATCTATATTGATGACGAAAATCTAGTTTCTTTTTGTAGAATATCGATATGTTAAAAATGTGGTTTCAATGTGAAAAAATAAATAATCAAGAACTTTTTATTCATATTCTCAAAATGTAATAATTTTTAGATATATTTATTTGTTTTTTCGGAGATAAAGCACTTATAGTCATTGTCCCTCAATCTGTTGAACATTGATATTTTGAAATTAAATGTTCTGTGTACGATTTGGTTGATTTTCACTATTCGTTATCGTATATTTTTTAATGCTTGTTTTGGTTTTATACGTATATAAAACAAGGTATCAACACTTCCATCTGATTTGTTTTTCAAATTGTATGACATTTTTTTTTTAACTTAGATGCATTGCTAATGAAATGTCTGTACCAAGTGCAGAAACACTAATTCTCTGCCATGTGGTCAATTTATTAACACGTAACAATGTTTTGACCTTGTTCTATTGTTGGTGACATTTACGGAAGCGTATTGACGCCACAATTTGTTTTTTATATTTCTTTCTATGTTTGCGTTATAACGCAAACCTTTTCGTTATAACTCAGACCTTTGCGATATTGCGCAAACCTTTTGTGTTATAACGCAAACATTTGCGATATAACGCAAACATCGTGATTTCAATTGTTCATTAAGTTTTTTGTATATGTCAGTTTGTCAATAATTTTGGTTATGATTTACTGGAAAAGAACCATAAATATAAGGCCAAATCATAAAATAAATATGTATAGGAATAAGGGAATACTTGAAGTGCATTTATGCATAGATTAAGAATGATTTGTGCATCAGAAAAGTCAATAGATATGGTATAGACATATTTTATTTGAAAAAGCAAAATCAATGTCATACAACGGTGAAACTTTCAAGACAAATGGACAAAATGATCTTTCTGTTTTAAATGAATTATTAATAAAGATTTTTTTTTTTATAAATTTTGATGCAAGAAATCATAGAATATGATTAATATTCTGTGATAGAAAAATCTTGAATTTTCTTTTCAATCTGGTAAATTATTTTCAAGATCCTTGTATAGCAATTTGAATGGAGATAATATAATTTTAAATGACAACTGATGGTAGGTTGAATACCAAAATTTATGACAAACGCGATGATTTTAATTTTCCTATAGTCAACTTTCCATTTCTGTGTAGCAACATCCCAGCGGCACCAGCATATGGAGTATACATGTCTCAATTGATACGTTATTATAGCGCTAGCTCATAGTTCGTTGATTTCGTCAAACGAGGAATACTGCTTCTCAAAAGTTGCTAAGAAAGGGCTATGAATCAATCAAATTAAGGTCATCACTCAAGAAATTTTACGGTCGCCATCATGAGCTGATTGGCCATTATGACAAAAGTGTGTCAGAAATCGTATCTGATATTCTTTCTCAGCCACAATAACCTTCCATCATTACCGAACTGAACAAAGAAATACAACTACGGGTGCCGTATACATTGCAGGAAATGCTTACCCTTCCGAAGCACCTGATTTCACTCCCGGTTTTTAAGTGGAGTTCGTGTTGTTTCTTAATTATTATTTATAACTGTTGATGTAAATGTCCTTTGGTTTTGTGAGTCTTTGTTTACTTCTTGGTTTTGATTGTTATTGTCTTTAATAATAAATTCTTCATTTTATTGCAAAAAGATAGCTTGTTAAGATCTAACCACCTTATACAATCTTACTTCTGCAGTATATTTCTATTTGACCATATTCGAGAATTTAACAATTTTCTCCATACCCCTGACTTACTGGGCAATATTGGTGCTATTCCTACTGGACTTGACGACAATAAATGCAATATGCAAAATAATAAAATATAAATGATATAAATGATATTACATCATTAACATATATTGTATGTGTGAAATGTTTGAAATGTAGCAAGATGAGATACTACATTTCAAAAAGGATTAAGTATGGGTTCTTATCCTGCAATGATTTGTTTTAGAAAAATACTAGTAATCGGATACTCCTCTCTGAACAAAATGATATATCATACACGTCAGATATAATTTCACTAAGAAAAATCGAGGTATCATGCACACTATCAGTTCAGATTAATTGATCTGTTGCTCTTATACTACCTCAGCAAAAACACTATATTCAGACAATGTTTGATTCAGGTAATAAGAAACAAATCAGAGTTAAGATTGAAAAAATAACAATAATATTGTGTACCTTTTTATCACTCAAGATTTCAGCATTTAAACATTCGGATGAAACAGGGAGACATTTCGACGGACAAAAATAATGATAAGTTGATTAAAGTAATGAATTTATCCAATGACACATGAAGGAGATGAGGTATGAATACCAATGAGACAACTATCCATCCAAGTTAGAATGAAGTATATGTAAGCAATTATAGGCACCAATACAGCCTTTAGCACTAAAAATGACCCAACCATATAGGTGGCTACAAAGACAGCGACATGAACAAATTCAACAAACGACAAAAACTACAGCCACCTCACCAAAGACAGGCACAAAATTAAGAAAACAAGGACTAGAGGATTACACATGAGGACAGTGGTGTCAACACAAAACGTAATAACAAATTATGAAAATCAGTTGATATATGTAAAAAAACAAACTTCCAACAATAACACAGACCGAACCAGGCAATATTTGTATACATCTGTTCAACAAAAGACTTTTTACAATAAATTATTATACCCCATTAAAATTTGCCATAAACCATTTCTAGTAAACAATATACAGATGTAACTTATCTTTCATCATACGTTTTTTTTCAGTAAATAATCATTCCTTTCCGCATTATTTTCCTTAGTTATAAGTTTCAGGATGGAGAAACTGGTCATTTTTACTTGGATTCCAGACGATTAGTTGTTAGTTCTATATGCATATCTGTTATTGTTATTTTTGTTTGTCATTTCGTTATTCTATTTTACTTGATGTTGTTTTATTCATGTTATTGTTTGTTTGATGTGCGATTTTACTTCTCGCTTATTAGTTTATCCCAGCTCTTTGGTGCATGGAATATTGTATGATAGATCTCTATTCATAAATACTGTTGGTTTTTGTAAATAGAAATATCTAGTAAAGTTTGATTCAATATACGCAATCAACTTTAACTTTATTACTAAAACTATAAAGCACATGTATGCACATTATAATAGATGAAATTACATGGTATGATAAAGATTTATTTTAAAATAAACCATCAACTTTGAGCTTATCATAAAAACTAATAAATCACATGTAGGCACATAATACTCGATATGTATATAGGACCATCTCTTGTAAAAATGAGCAGATCTAACTTGCATTTTCATAAACACATACAATATCTTCCATAGACCATAACTTGCCACATAGCTATTCTCTTAGCCAATGACATCTGTGGCTGAAAATAAAATAATGATTATAAACATATCCGTCAAATGTTCTTGTTTTCTAGTTGTTGAAACGGCAGTTCAATGATTAATATAACATTTGCATTCATCATAGAAAGCATTTTTACCTTTGTTCTGTAAAATCGTTGGATCAATTATATGAGAGAAATGCCATTTACCCCTTAAACAATACGTATATATTCCCATAATCTCATACAAATCGCGAGAAATTACCAGAAGGAGTGGTATAAATTCCAAAAGGTGCTAGATCCATACAGTAATAGAAATGTCTGACTATGATTTACGAACTATATATTTCCTTGTCATTACAAATTAACAAATATGGCTTATGTTAGGTAAAGTATGCTTAATTTTCAGAAGCAACCAATAAATTGTCTTTGTTGCCATTTTTTTTTTTTTTTTTTTTTAAATGTTGTCTCGAGCAATCTCTAATGTTGACGATGTGTTAGAGTTGCCTCACTAACATATGAAGCAGATCTGTGTGTTTTTTTCTCTACTATTTATTTGTTTATTATCTTTCCTTTTCGACATTGCATTGGCATTTACTAGTTTGATTATCCTTGCGGTATATTTTGCATTCTTTAACATTATGATGAAATTAAACAAAACATACATTGCTCAAGAATAACATGTGCTGATGCTGATTCTGTACCAAACTCATTTGTAGCTGTACATGATAGTAAACCAGATTCTTGTATGTTGATTAACTGTAAAATTGTACCATTGGCAAACTTAACATGGTGTGGTAAACTCGATGATTGATGAAAAAACTGCAAAAATACATTTTTATATTTTTTAAACTGAATCTATAGTAAATATAATTATATCATTTTAAAACAAATTAAGGAAATAAATAGCGGAAGACATCTATTAGAACATGTTTTGAGAATATAGAAAATGAGAGTTATCGTACGTTTATTCCAGCTTAAATATAAATAGCAAAATAAAGGTAAACTCTGTAAAAAAAAATCTCCATTTTAGATTTACCTTCCTTCAAATAACAATTAAAAAAACAGTAAAAAATGAAGCAAAAATAATTTACCCTTCTTAAAATTGGTTCTTTTGAATGCAGATTAACATTATTTTGGAATTTTGGAATGAAAATATTGACCTTATGTTCTCTGGTATGTACAATCCAAGATTGCGAAAGACATCCATACTATCGTAACATACTACATGCGCACTGAACAATGCTTACCGAATTGAACTTCCATGTTATAATCGGAATAGGGTGTCCAGTAGATAGACAGGTATAATTGTGAGAATCACCAGATTTACTAATAGATGGCAAAGGTGGAGATACTATAGTAGGTGCATCTAATTAAAAAAGGAGAAAACGTATATCAGTTTATCAAAAACTGTAAACAATTGTATTTGGAACAACGGAAAGATTATAAGAAATACAAGAAATACAATGCTATTTATGGAGTCAATAGAAACTGTATAACTTTAATATAATGCTTTGATGGTTAACCTAAAATCATGATGAGTTAGCATTTAGCAAGTTTTTTTTTGTCAATATTTTGTGTATGATTTAAGGTGGTACCTAACACTACAGGGAGATAACTCTGTAAAATCAGCTGAACGTTTTAATTACGTTGTGTTCATAAGGGAATATTAAGCTTCTCAATGATCAAAATAGGGTGTTGTCAAACTGCTATATAACCAGTGTAATTTTTCTGATTAAACGGTTGGTTCAAATTTTTTGAAATTTTTATATTTTTGTCAAAGGGTCAAAGTAAATACTTTAACAAAATTTTAAGACAATTAAACGAGCCAAAGTAATTTTAGTTAAAGTGTTAGGTACCACCTTAACTTCAAATATTGGATAAAGAATTTGGGGATGCTTTAAACAAAACAAATTGCGTATTACAAACGGGTCGATTTGTGTGTTTGAGTATTTTTTTTCAGATTCAAACAATCAAGTGTCCAACTTTAAGTATATACACATGTTTTTTCTCAATATTTATAACATTTGATGAGGGGAATTCCTTGTTGGTTACTTTTACTAGGACACGTTATAATAGTAACAGACACAATATACTTTAAGGATACCAGTATTGACTGCTTTCAAGGGCAATATGAAATATAATGTTTTGAAAGACATCAGTCATTTGTGAAAATAAATAGTCCATTAATTTCGATAAACTTATAACAAATGACAACAAGAAGTAGTATTATTCTTGCTTTTTTCAAGTATATTGTATAAATGTGTTTTGAACAGATGTAATTATTACACTGCTTACTTCTGTGACTTTAAATTGTTGAAATTTAAGAATGGAAATTTAAAGGAATGACTAAATTAAAAGCAATGCAATCATGCATATGACAAATTTTAACTAGAATTGCTATTTCGAGCAATACCGGTGTGTCAAATACAGTCCACCAAATTATTACCATTACGCACGCATCCATGTTGAAGCGTTTGAACACTGAATGCACTGATATGTATCACAAAACCTTTCACAGTCTAGAATTATATCTGTGCATGCAATACGTCATATACGTGTTGCATCGTGCTTTGATTTCGAAGATATACATAATTCATATTAGACCTTACACAGACATTCTTACCATAGGTGAACTTGAGAATCATGTTGGCTTGACTTGTCCCTGCATCGTTTGTTGCAATACAAGTGTAGATACCGATAGTGGCATTTGTAACTGTCGATATAATTAAGGTATTCCCAGTAGCATTGTATTCTTCCTGCAATATGTAGCATGTACTATTTCGAAACCAATAATGTATAATAATAAGGTATAGTGTACTATTCTAAAAAAACCAAGAATGTGTCCAATATACACAGATGCCTTACTCGCACTAACATTTTACGTGTTCAATGGGCCGTGTTATTGGGTAACACATATAATTTGGCATTAAAATTAGAAAGATCATACCATCAGTGACATGTGTACTAAGTGTAAAGTTGATTGAACTTCGCCTTTATCAAAAACTACCTTGACCAAAAACTTTAAACTGAAAGCGGGACACACGGGCGGACGAACAAACGAACGAAAATACGAACGAACGAACAGACAGACGGACGCATAGACCAGAAAAACATAATGCCCCTCTATAATCTTAAGTGGGGCATAAAAAGAACACAAAAAAACAAAGTTTTTGTAAAAAATTTACCTGGATTTATTTTCGCCCTGAATTTTGTTTTTTGGGTTAAGATTTTTTGTTGATACAAATGATGGGATTGCTGTAAGATCAAACGGACAAAAAAGACACATATAAATGATTGCATGTGTATTTATAATTAGAAAAACGAATACTTATCGAGTCGAGATTTTGTTAATGAGTTGGTGACATACATCATTGTGGAGTGATCTTTAATTTTTTATATGTGTTTTTCATTACTATGCCTTACAGATGAGGTTATATATGCGAAGAGAGGTTGTACTCTTCCTTAATTTATTGAATGTTGGTACAGCAATTGTAAATATGCGTGCTCAATACATAAGGTGTAATATTGACCTGTAAATCCTATCACCAACGTTATTTGGTATATTTAATTTTTTTTTTAACTTAGTCTACAAAAGACTACATATGCTACTGCTATTTTCCAATGTCTACTGGGATGGTATAAGATGTGTGATGAGAACTGTAGAATATATTGGTTTTCAGTTATTACTGTTAAACATGTATAATTTAGTTATAAATATAAAAGAGGGAAAAGCACGGTACCCGAACTACATGAACTACTGAATCAGTAAACAAATGATGGACAAATTTCAATCAATGTATTATGGTACCCTTCCCCTAGGTCACTTCCAATACAAAAACAATCAAATTCTGTCGTGCGATATTCGACTCTTATGTCGTGCATTTTGTTTCTGTCAGATATTCTTCACAACATTAAATCATATTTTACATACATGATTGTATAGCCATTTAACAGCAGGTGTGGGGTATCCTGTAACGTTACACACTAATTTAGCCTCTGTGTAATAAAAAACTGTTACTTCAGAAGGAGCCGTTATAACTGGAGCTACATGTAATGTATGTTTTGCTGAAATGAAAAAACAGAACAAAAAAAAGATGAGTAAAGAGACAGTAGGGTGATTCTAATATCTTATGCAGAGGAAGGAAGTCAATAGACAAGAGTTTGAAAATAAGCCTAATCACGAAGTTCTTAGGTCAATAGTTTACTAAAATAAAATTTGCTTGTACATAAGGAAATACTTTTTATAAAAATAAAATCGATGTCTAAACAAAAAGAATAATGTTGTTTCAGGGAATTAAACAGTAAATACATATTTATAAGTATTTGTTTTGGTCACCTAGCATAACATTTTTTTGTTGCAAATCATGCATTCACATGATTACGGGAAAACTAAAGTTAAGTTCGGTTTGTTCCTAAGAATTTAAACTTTACGATCATTGACAATAATCTTTTGTAAAGAACTGTTATTGCGTTGATCAGTTGGCTTGATGAATTCATGCTTCTTATGTTGATTGATTCTGGCAAACAACATTATTACATTCCTTGAGTAGTAAGTAAGTCTCAACATCCCAAATGAGCTGCCATCTTTTTTGCATATAAGTTTGGAGACAACTACTTTTCTATCGATTTCGGAAGTCATGTTTTATTTTTAGTTTAGTACCACGTGTTCAGATCTATTAAATGCATACATGATGAAATTTTACAACATGTTCTTACATAACGAAAGTAGTAGATATTTAGCTATTCGTGATCATATGTACTTTTAACCACTCCCTTGTGTTTAGCTTCAACCAAGTTGTTAATTTCATATGTGTTCAATAAACATGTTCCTCCCCCCCCACGAAAACAACGGCCATTTAAGATCACGGAAATAGATGATTCAAGAGTTCCAAAAATGAAAAGAGTTCGACTACACTTAAACTGTATGTTTTTTACCAAGCACAATATAAATACTGCTTCATTATAGAGGACAGACAGACGTTAAAAATCAGGGTAAGTCATGTAAGTATCTCACAAATAATATTGATTAAGCCCCAGTCCGACTAGACCACGATCGCACCACGCTCACCGCGATCTAAAATAAATTTAGATCGTGGTGAGGTCGCGGTATGAGCGGCATGAAAATGTTAATTTTCGTTGCTTTCACGATGCTTCTACGTCCTAATTACGCTTCTACAACGATCCCGCTACGATTAAACCACGTTCTCACCGCGCTTATTCTGCGACTTCACTACGCTTATAAAGATCTTTCTACGTTCTTCACGTTCTCACTACGACCATACCACGAGTTATCCGATTGCAACACGATCTTACTGCGATTATAGCACGTTCTTTCTACGATTATACTACGTTCATACTGCGATCTTACTACGTTCTCAGCAATACCGTCAATATCGTGTTTCATATCAATATATTTCCATCCCTTCTATTTCTGATTAAAACGGAGATTTCTCGGAAACAATACAGTCATGCCACCAAAATCTACTAGAACACGTGAACGTGGTGGTAGGGGTTGATGTAGAGGCAGAGGGAGCAAAGTATGAACGCCATACTAAACTCTAAATAGTACACAAGAAACTAAAATTAAAATTAGTACAATACTAACAAAGGCCAGAGGCTCCTGACTTGGGACAGGCGCAAAAATAGTGGGGTTAAACATGTTTGTGAGATCTCAACCCTCCCCCTATACATCTAGCCAATGAAGAAAAGTAAACGCATAACAATACGCACATTTATTAATTCAGTTCAAGAGAAGTCCGAGTCTGATGTCAGGAGATGTGACTAAAGAAAATAAACAAAATGACAATAATACATAAATAACAACAGACAACTAGCAGTTAACTGACATGCCAGCTCCAGACTTCAATTAAACTGATACTATACACATAAGTAGTATAATACTTGTAATCAAGAGATGTCGGAACGACCAATGAAACCTAAATTACAACCTATTGCTGGTCCATAAAGCTCAAATGACGATATTTTTGTGGACGATAGCAGATATGACACAGATGTGTCAATATATATAGGAAGATGTGGTATGAGTGCCAATGAGACAACTCTCCACCAACGTAAAAATCTATAAAAGTAAACCAGTATAGGCCAAGGTATGGCCTTCAATACGGAGCACACTATAAAGGGCCCCAAAAAATACTAATGTTAAACCATTTAAACGGGAAAAACCAACGCTCTAATTTATAAAAAAAAGAAACGAGAAGCATGGTTGAGCCGTTAGAGCAAATGGATAAATACATTCAGACAAACAAAATCTCTGGAGTTTTTTTTATATATTTTATGTGAAAATGACAATAAAAATGATGGTCGTAGTGTGAACGTAGTAAGGTCGTGGGAAGAGCGTGATGAGGACGGCAAGGGCGTGCTAGAATCGTACTATGGTCTTGAACAGCGTGGTACAGTGGAAGCGTAGTTGGGTCGCTGTGAGAACGTGATGGTCGTATTAAGGTCGTGATAACGTCGCTGCGAGATCGTAGCGCAATCTCTCCGAATAGAATCACGCTCTCGCTACGATTGTACAGCGACCTTTGCGATCTTACTACGATCTTAGTGCGCTCTCACTACGCTTCTACTACGACCTAAATTTTCCACGACCGCACCACGATTGTTTTGAACAGGTTCAAAGTTGGCCACGCTCTGCACGATCTTGAAGACCTCACCACGACCGAGGTACGACCTTACTGCGACCTCCACGATCGTACCACGATCATCAAAATTTTTTTCACAGATCGTGGTGCGATCGTGGCCTAGTGGGACTGGGGTATTAATAAGATATTGGAAAAATATATCAAGATCATGCTTTTGGAAAACTTTAAAAAAAAAAAAAATTGTATTCTAAAATTCTTCGAGAATTTTTCATCATTTACTATACAATTGACTTCAAATGACATTTTTAAGAAGTAGCTTTTTCAAAAGTTTTGTTTTATAAATATATTCAATACAAATATAAACATGAAAAATAGTAAATTGAGTCAAAGATTGTTATCAAAATAAAATACACTGCTTAATCAAATATCAGGTATATCTTTATACAGAGAAATTATGATAATAAAATCATTCGTATATTATAAAGGTTCGTAAGGCATAATAACACACCAATAACATGTATATGAACAGCTTTTATATCAGTGCCGACTCGGTTTGTTGCTATACACATATAATATCCACCATCGGCTACCGTCACATTTTGTATAATAAGATAATGAGCTATCTGTTTTGTATTAACCTGTAAATTTGCCTGGAATATATTATAAAAATCTTAAAACATGTACTAATACTAGAAAGACAGACAGAAAAAAAAACCAATACATTTGTCGATGAAACGGGAAATATATCAAGATAGTAATTAAGTCAAATATAAACATACTTGATCAAATGTAAAAGAATCAAGGTAAAAAACATTAGTCAACAAAGTTTTATTTACAATTGTTTCTGTATATTACATGCATATATATATATATATATATATACAACTCGTCTAAACATCAACCCAACAATGCAAATTTTTGGTTCTTCCCTCGCCGGGATTCGAACCCATGCTACTGTGATATCGTGACACCAAATCGCCTGCACTGCAGCCGTCCCGCTAGACCACACGACCACCTGGGCTCTCAAAAAAGAGCTTTCGGTGGCCATATGTTACCTTTCCACGTCAGTTTTAATCTAGCGGCGTACTACAGTACATGATATATAAGGCATGAAAATGTTATTGTTACAGATCAGCTAAATTATCTATAGTAAAGGATCCTACAAATTAATGTAAGATACAGTCACAGAAAATAATTATATTCATAAGTACGTCTAAGCCAGTGACAACCCTACAACAGATGTATCCATCGGATATATATATATTAGATTGATAAGTTGAATGTTTGATTTATCAATATATCGATATAGATGTGATTATCAGCAAATATTTGCAATCGATTGGTACAAAATGGTTTAGGAGAGTCACGGTGATATTTAAACACGTCCGCTTTGTTTAAAACAATACAATATGTGAAGCTACTCAGCGCTATCCGAACTTTATGGTTTGAATGCTCATTATATACTCGGTGCTTCCGATTCGGATGAAGACTATGTGAAGGTAAATACAACAAAAATCAATTCGGATGTGAACAATTTAGTCATTATAATTATTTGAATTACGCGTATCGATTGAATAGCGCGTGTGTCGTATTGAATTATAAGCCTGGTACCTTTCATACCTATCATCATGTAATCATGTCCTTTTAGTGTTAAAGTTAACATTGCCATACAGGCGGGAGGTTTGGTTTGCCATAAAACCAGTTTCAACCAACCATATTTTTCTTAAAATGTCCTGTACCAAGTCAGGAAAATGACATTTGTTATCTTATAGTTTGTTTCTGTGTGTGTTACATTGTCGTTTGGTTTTTGTTGCATTCTGGTGTTGCTGTTGTTTCGTTGTTTTCCTCTTATAGTTGATGTGTTTCCCTCGGTTTTTTATTTGTAACCCAGATTTGTTTTTTCTCTCAATCGATTTATGACTTTTGAACAGCAATATAATTCTGTTGCCTTTTTTAAATGGGCCAAATTACGGGAATATTACTACATGTAGGCATACAAATCAATAGTCGTTCTCGTTGTTTTCTGGTAATTTAAGATTAAATATTGCATAAAATATGCGGTTGCCAGTAATACAACACATACAGAAGTATTTAAATACAAAATAGACATGTAAGACCTTGTATGCATATTAACATCATTTGATAAATGCTTTTAATTGTACATACATTTACGGCTCGCCATTTTATATCTGGAGGGGGAATTCCTTCTGCAAAACATGATATCTCGGCTAGAGGTGTTCCCTCTTTAAATGTTCTATCCGTTGGTATAATTATAGTTGGGGGTACCGATACTTCAGATCCTTTAACACAATTGGTTTGGTGTATAGTTCCATAGATATAACGCATAATGTATTGATATATTGAAAATAGCATACTATATAATAAAGTTGCAGTATATATTTTAGGTACTGCCATTAGTTGTCATCTTAATTACATATTTAATATATTCCTAATTATTTGTCCTTCTGTATCAATTATTTGTCCTTCTGTATCAATTATTTGTCCTTCTCTATTTTACACATTTACTGTGTACATGTGTATGTTTTCATTTTTTGATAACTAGTATATACGTATGATTGACGTTGATAGGTTCATCCTGCCATTGTGTTTTTAATGGTAAAATCAATTTTGGCCAAACGTTAGACTGTTTACTACAAGTTGATTATTGTTGTTATTTTTCTACTGAACTAAATGTCGGGCAAAGCCCTCGTGAAATATGAATATTCTTGGGTGAAAAAATCTTCATATCTCCCTCAGGCACGGGAATAAATGTATAATATCACCCAGACAAGTATGAACAGCTCCGGAATCATAAACTATTCAAACTGGAAACTTATTATGGTTTATATCAACATGAAACGAAAAACCAGTATGATATATATTATATTATATAACAACACACAAATCATTGAGTATACTAAAAACAACTGGTTTTCAAAATGAGCCTTATACATGTTATATACCACGTATCAAAACTTACTCAATTGACAGTTTTGTCCAGAGTCACCCTTTCGACAAATGCATTTGTATCCATTGAATTGGTTTATACATGTGCCTTTATTCTGACAGGGATTACTCAAACATTCATTCAATTCTAAATATAGAAAAATACATTACTACACCATTAATTGAACTCATGCTGGCTGACTATATATGTATGTTGCTTTTAAATAATCGTTAGCAATTCATTAACTAGATATCATTGAGATGGGAGCCATCTCTGTGGGCCCCGCTGTGAATAATGTGCATTAAAAAATTGTATCTTTACCATAGGACATGGGTTTGTCAACTGAAATCAAAGTTTTTGACCTTGACCTTTGACCTATGAAGTTGTAAATAAATTATGACACACCCTTTGGTGTTGGTTTATAAACATGTCAAGTATAAACTTTGAAATGATAAAGGTTCTCAAGATATAGAGCGGACACGATCTTTACCATAGGACATGGGGTTGTCAACTGAAACCAAAGTTTTTGACCTTGACCTTTGACCTAGGAAGTTGCACATAAATTATGACACACCCTTTGGTGTTGGTTTATATACATGTCAAGTATAAACTTTGAAATGATAACGGTTCTCAAGATATAGAGCGGACACAATCTTTACCATAGGACATGGGGTTGTCAACTGAAACCAAAGTTTTTGACCTTGAACTATGCCCTAGGCAGTCGTTCATAAATTATGACACACCCTCTGGTGTTGGTTCATATACATGTCAAGTATAAACTTTGAAATCATAACGGTTCTCAAGATATAGAGCGGACACGATCTTCACCACAGGACACAGGGTTGTCAACTGAAACCAAAGTTTTTTGACCTTGACCTTTGACCTAGGAAGTTGTACATACATCATGACACGCCCTCTGGTGGTGGTTAATAAACATGTAAAGTATAAAGTATGAAATCATAATGGTTCTCTAGATATGGAGCGGACACAAAGTGTTACGGACGGACAGACGGACGGACGGACAGACGGACGGACAGACGGACGGACGGACAGACTGATCACTATAGGGGACCGCCTTTGGCGGGACCCTAACAAATGACTAATTCTTTTAAATTAAAATGTGATTGTTAAAATAAATTTGTTTTACATGACAACTATTCACATGTGGAGCAGGATCTACCTACCCTTTCGGAACACAAGAGATCACCCCCAGTTTGTGGTGGGGTTCATGTTATTGTGTAGTATTATTTGTCTTTGTGTCTTTTTTTCTTTATTAGCCATGGCATGGTCAGTTTGTTTCGATCTATACTTGTGAATGTTCCTCTAGTATCTATAGCCACTCCTTGATAATTTAAAGATATCAAATATAGACATAACCTTGATTCAAGTTGTAAAGGAAACTGTAAATATCTAATACTAACCGTTCTCACAATTACCTCCAGTAAATCCAGATGGACACACACAAATGTAGCTGTTTACCTTATCTTGACATACTCCTCCATATCGACATGGATCACTTGCACATCCATCTATATCTAAATTAAAATTGAACAGCAAAGAGTTGCTTGTAGAACGCGCAATTTTAAAGATTACCAAATATTTGAAAATATAAATATAAATTTCAACATGTTCAAAATTGTTCTTTCGTACTGAGAAAGAAAGAATAGTTGAACGTAGATATGGTAAATCAGCACAGAAGAGTGATACTAAATTTATCGCTGGAAACTAAGGTCGCAAGTTGCATTGTCAACGAAATTAACAACGTCAGCGTAGATGAAATAGCGATACAGTTACCATTGGTCCTCTAAACTCGATTGATTTTCTAACTTTCGCCGTACGATAATCTATCAAATGTTTATTATTATAATCTCATTAATTTATTACATATCAGTTAGATTTCCCATTAACGAAAAAAAAGGGGGAAAAATTAACTACATAGCAAAGACATATTAAAAGTTTTCCCAAGATTAATTGATCTCATAATTCAAGAATTATGCGTACCCATTCTCTTTCAAATATCAGTTTGACAACCGGGAAATCAGGCGCATATAACATGTATTAATCAAGGAAATTCAAAACCAAAATCACAAAAAGACTTATTTACACTTTGTGAGAAGGAAGTCGAGAAAGCATCTTAACGACACACATACAGTATTACCAAAAGACTTACAGAGTTCAATATAATGTTTTCGATAACATATATATACTTTACCAGTATACCAATAGCATATGCATCAAATAAAAGCTACAGTAGTATACTGCTGTTACAATTCATAAATCGATTGAGAAAAAAACAAATCCGGGTTAAAAACTAAAACTGAGGCAAAACACATCAAATATAACAGGAGAACCAGGACACAACAGAAACACTAAAATGTATCACACACAGAAACGAACTATAGTATAACAATGGCCCTTTTCCTGAATGGGTACAGGACATTTCATAATATGGTGGGCCTCCATGTCAATGTTAAATATAACCTCAAAATGACAACACTACATGACAAGACTTCAATACAATACAAATAAATGGGAAAACATCAAATCATACACAAGTTTGAGAAAATTATAAAAAAAATACCATTTTACAGGATCTTATTACAATTTCATAATTTACGGATGAACCATTAACGGGGTTTTAATTGCTACATTCAGTGACAAAATTCCTAAATTTTGATCACAATTTATGAGGTTTGTGACTGTTGAAACATCAGTGACAAGATACATAACTCTGGACAATATTTTACAAAGTTCCTGACGCAAGACAATCATGTTATAAATTCAGGTAAATGGACATGCTAAGATTTAATATTGGGTTTATCTTCACATTGCCGTTTCATAAAACAAATATAAGAAGATTCGAAAAACACGTTTAGTACTAGTTTGCACTGCAAAAGTGTTTAATTCAACAAAAATGGTGTACTTGATTAAAAATCCAACAAAATTAAAAGTGGAGCAAAAATTGATCGTGTAAAAGAATATTAAAGCAATCTGGAATGCTTACCTGACCTTATATAATTACATTCAAAACTACAGTTTCGTTGTTAGTACCGACATAGTCAATACATTATTATATGTGAACTGTTGATCGTTTTTATAGGTTTGTCTTTTAACATAGTAGTACATGTATCTGTGTTTTTTTTTGGTTTTTTTTACTGCTATCTAAGTTCCTTATTATTTATCCCTTACTACTTTTTGATATAGGATATCATGTACATGTATGACTTTTGGCTTGTTATTCGTCTAGAGAAGTTTTTCTATACATACTTGTTTCACAATTCACACCTGTGTACCCAGCTTTACAGGAACACGTATAACTATTTGCTCTATCCTGACATGTTCCATTATTGTGACAGGGGTTACTAGCACACTCGTTGATATCTATAATACATAAAAAATTAACAAATATTGGGACATCATGAAATATATTTTAAATGATGTGTTATTAAATATAAAGCACACACAGCACGATATATCAGAAAAAGTTGGTTACGTTATAATTAGAAATCATTATGTTTTTGTCAATGCTTTAGTTTTTTCTTCAAACATTTAAAAGATAATTGCACAATTATTAATAACTTAAATACAATTTTGTTTATGTCCGTGAGGTTTTAATTCTAATTTTTATACTAAGACCTGTGCAACTTATATATTTTGACAAATGAATTAATCTATCAAGAAGTTATACTTAATAAATATTATATTCAAAAGAAACAAGAACCAACATAACATAATAATGTATTTGTACTTACCAATATTGCACTGTGCACCGAGAAATCCAGGATTACATATACAAGTAAATTTGCCGTGGTCTTCTACACATGTAGACCCATACTGACAAAGATGTTCAGAACATGTTCCTTAAAGTATAAGACTATTATGTTAAATCTAGACTTTTTTATATACTTTAACATTGTAATAAACCTATCTACTTGTACTATATATTCCTTATTACTTATTTCATCAAATTTTTAAGGCATATTATATCTTAACTTCTTGCACTCAGTACATTTATAAAAAATGAATATTCAATTAGATACACAATCTTGTCTTGATGGTAAAATAAACCAATCGTTTAGAAGTTCTTACATGTTCCTGTCAAGTTTTCGATGAATATCTTAATGAGGCAATAAACAAACGTGTGAGATTTCTTGTCTGGTAAATCAATAGCTGCGGAACCGTAGCTCTTAGGTCCTTATGCTATTTTTTGACTATTTGCGGACCATAGAGCTACGGATTTTTCCTATTTCAAAACGTTCGGAATTGCGACCCAGGTTCAGGTCGCACTTATTTCCCAAAAAATTATTGTTTATAATCAATGCAAAGCTTGTCAATATATATATTTCGTTTCGTCAGATATTTTTCTAGGATATGACGTACCTATTTATGTTTGAATATTCATTTCCTTAACACTATTATCTAATTATTTCCATTTGTATACATTCTCCGCCTATTTTGTTCGGCCATATTGAATCTCGTGGTGACGTCACGAAAATCAAGAAAAGATAACTCAAATATCCTCGATCTTCTATGTTGGAGGTGAGGAACGCCTACGAAAAACAAGAACAGACAACTCTTACAGAAAAACATGTGTTGGTTTGTTTACTTATTTCTAAGCGAGAATCGAGTGTTTATAAGACTTTACAACATTTATTCATACTAAATATTTAAATTGCTTGAAGGAATTATTATTTCCGTTAGTATCTAACTTTAATTAAACGTACTTTCATTCAAAAGGTCATGAAAATAAAATAAAAGACAACGTAAATAAACTAACACGTGCTTTCATATTAGAGTTATCTTTTCTTGATTTTCGTGACGTCACCACGAGATTCAATATGGCCGAACAAAATAGGCGGAGAATGTATACAAATGGAAATAATTAGATAATAGTGTTAAGGAAATGAATATTCAAACATAAATAGGTACGTCATATCCTAGAAAAATATCTGACGAAACGAAATATATATATTGACAAGCTTTGCATTGATTATAAACAATAATTTTTTGGGAAATAAGTGCGACCTGAACCTGGGTCGCAATTCCGAACGTTTTGAAATAGGAAAAATCCGTAGCTCTATGGTCCGCAAATAGTCAAAAAATAGCATAAGGACCTAAGAGCTACGGTTCCGCAGCTAGTAAATCAAATGAAGGTCTATTTTGGTATCTTAAAGTTTCCTGGTAATCCTGCGTCTTAGGCAGAATAAAAATAAATCGTCGTTGACAATAAAGGATGTTCGATAAAGAAAGCTTTAAAAATAATGTTTTAATGTGCGTTTTAATGTTGAACATATTACCTTCATTTATTTAATAGATTTTATTTTGAACAGAGGAACAATACAATACATTGAAGACCTGTTGGTGACCTTCTGCTGTTGTCTTTTCTATGGTCGGGTTGTTGTCTCTTTGACATTTCCATTCTAAATTTTATTTATAATTCATTTATTGGTCAGGTGTAAAAAAAAAAGGGTTGAGATATCAAAAAACATGTTTAACCCCGCCTCATTTTTTGCGCCTATCCAAAGTCAGGAGCCTTTGGCCATTGCTGGTCTTGCATGTATAAAGTAAGTTCATTTATATGATTTGGAGTTTAGTGTGATTTCCATTTTCACTGAACAAGTGCATAATTTGCTATCTATAGTGCTATCTGAGGACCTACTCCAGGAGTGGTATTTTCTCTTTTTTTGTGGTCATCGGCTGCTGTCTGATCTTGGTCGGGTTGTTGTCTCTTTGACATATTCTCCATTTCAATTCTCAATTTTACTTTGAATTTAAAATATCATACCACAAAGAGGAACATTACAAAATTCAAAACGGTATCTATCAGCATCTGTATAACACCATGGCTTCATCAAGAAACTATTGGGATTTCTGCAAAAGTTATGGTTTTCATGAAAAGACACTAATGGCGAATTTACAGATTTCCAATTCAGACATGTTCGACCACTCATTGTTGTGCTCATTGTTCCATGGTATGTGGATCCACTACTGTTTCTATTGTAGCATCCAGTATCTAAAAAAAAAAGTAACTGTTTTTGTTTCGCTAACATTTTGTCTTAATTGCCATACATGTGCATCTTTTTTTAATTTAAAGTTGACAAAATATAAAAGTGACCTACTAAAATCTGTATATAAAACTTCACCAACTACATTTGAACAGTGTATGTATATTTTTCACCAAAACCTAATCATTTCAAGAAAAACATTGATGGTTTATACAATTTAGGCATTGATCATGCTGTTGACAGTTTAAATTTTAAACAAAATATATTAATTATACTCAAGACATGATGAACGACATGCTTGCAGATATACTTGCATCATATTTATGAAAAATAGCTTACCACACACTGGAATATCACAGTAATAAAATTTATAATTGGTAGAATTTGTATAACACCAAGGTTGCGGAAACCCATTAGGATTTCTGCAGAAGTTATGGTTTTCATGGTACGGAATATACGGCGAAGCAACTGTTTTCCAGTTTAAACAAGTGTGGCTCCCTTTTGCGGAGTTAACTGTTCCAGCATATGTAGATCCATTATTATGACTGTTGAAGCAATCATTATCTAAAAGAAACAGGTTATTGCATTAGACCTTGAGCTTTTTTCTGCTCTTAATCGTTTTTTTTTTGTCTCTTTGAAAATTTATCCGTTTCCATTCTTACTTCTTAACACAGGGACATTCATTGTTTTTAATAAAAAATTAGTACTGTAAACAATTATGTAAAACAGTTGTGTGATGAATTTCATTATTAAAGCATGCGTTCGTGCCGAATCTCTGGTTGGTTCATCGGGTTTTATAAACATTTGAGATTGCTGCTATTCGCAATTAATGGATTGAAAAACAGATGTGTATATTTTAAAAAGGAACAACAGTTGAAGTTCAATGCAAAATTCATTTTATCGAGTACAAAGATATGATGAAATACTCTTATTCATATATCATTAATAATGGAAATGGGGATTGTGTCGCAGATACAACCACCCGATCACAGAACAACAAACAACCGAATGGGTCTTCAATACAGCGAGCAAATCCCACACCCGGAGGCGTGTATTTCTTTGAGAGAAAAAACCAAAACAACGTGTGTTGTATTACCTGTTTTAGTTTATGTATGTTTGTTGTAAAGATAACTGAAGAATAATCGAATCTGTCCTATTTCAGTTGTTTATTATTAATTCTTCTAAATGAATGAAAACGTATAAGATACTAATTTGATATAACGATACTTTTCTGGAAAAACTTGCATATTTTATGTGTGTCATGTTCTTTTAATATGTTTTTTTATTGATCATTAAGACTGAAAGGTACTATTATAATTATGTATAATATTTTGAAATTTAATTTTGATTTTCCTGCGTGCGTCATTCACCTAGATATGAAAATGATCTATGGTACTTTTGTGTGATATGGTTCACACAAAATTATCCGTCATTTTCACTGTATACTCTGTTAAAAGGAGTTGTAATTAGATATTTAACCTAACATACCTGTTCTACTTCCCTTTGCATACAACAACTTTCCTATTAAAAGCGAGCAAAGCAGAATTCTTATTATGAGAAACATGACAGTATACAGATCCACTTATTCTAAATACTTGCATAGTCAAATGAGAGAAAGCCATGTTAAAGGTATGATTTTTATCTTTGTTTGATTAGCTTCACACATAGGTCAAATTTTAGTGTGATATATAACCCCATTTAAGATAACGACATGTAAATATCAGCAAATAGGTTGAATTTAAGATTTACATGTACCTTCTATTTGCGCAAATTATAATGTAAATTTTTGAGGAATATTTAATATACTGTCGTCTAGGTCCATTGAACAAAAAACATGATTCGAATCTATTATGTGTGATTCAACTATAACTACCTAGTGTAACCTTTTGACTGCAAACTCGTGCTCGTTAACCATTGTTTTAAATTTAACCGTATATTATATCTCAGTTGAATCATTTGTTATTCAATGTGTGATGCCCAAACAGAAAGACACAGATTCAATTTAGCAGAAAATTAGTTTGGTTTTAGGTGTTAATTACATGTGCAGTGGCAAAACGTTTTATCGGTGTGATCCCTTATAAGTATGTTTTGTGAACAATGAAAATACAATAATGTAATAATATTTTTGACGATAGTTTTCGTGATACGCTGTAAGAAAAAAATGTTGTCACCTCTTGAAACAGGAAAATATTTCTCTCTAATTACATTATACAAACTTTACGATTTCAGTTATCTCGCTTTAAATGGCAAAGTTGACTGTTTGATTCTAACACATCGAGCATTTTTTATTACAATCAGTCTATCATGGTCTATATGATACAATCAATCCCTTTATTTTTCTTACATACAAAAAGAAGATGTGGTATGTTTTCCAATAAGACAACTCTCCACAAAATACCAAAATGAAACAGAAATTATATAAAATCGATTTCACTTCTTTGTAATTCTTTGGTGTTGTTGCTGCATGCGATACATTATCGATGACACGGCTGGTTGATTTTGTATTCGTGAGGGTTTCACCAGCCTAAAAGTCAGCACCTTTTCGTTGCCATGAATAATCTTTGATATGGTCAGGTATACTCATAACAAACTGTTTACAAAACTTTGCATTTTTTTTCGAATAATGTGTATTTGGCGAACCTTTAGGAATGTTTTGGTCCTCAATGCTAGCATCATGAAAAGATATTTGAAATGTTATTAAATTGCAATGAGACAGTTATGACAACACACATTGAAACAGGCTTTATGATAGACATCTATACCATTTTTGGTGTTGTTGTTCGGTTTGTTTTACTCAGTCTTTATTTTTTGTTGTTGTGTTTTGTGCAGTGTACTTTTTCGTCCTTTTTCAATTCATTGTCATGGCATTGTCAGTTCGTTTTCGACTAGTGAGTTTGAACTTTCTGTTGATATCTGTAACCTCTTGGAACATGATTTTTCATTAATTTTTGGTACATATATTAGTCAATTAGTTTTCTCGTTTTAATTGTTTTACATTTGTCATGTCGGGCTTTTATAGCTGACTATGCGGTATGGGTTTTGCTCATTGTTGAATGCTGTACGATGACCAATAGTTGTTCATTTCTGTGTCATTTGGTACATTGTGGAGTGTTGTCTCATTGGCAATCTTATTACATCTTCTTCTTATATATCCGTGAAAGGAAATTGGACAAATACATGAATTAAAAGGGAGGGCATTGAAACAGGATCATTATATGTTATTTTAAATAATATAAATACAGTTGCCTAGACGTTTCTGAGAAAAAATATTAATACAAGCCTCACAAAAGAAAACGAGAACAGACAGCACTACCTTAAATCGAAGTTGTAGTATGTATAGACTTTATGAAATACTTTCTGAAGTGGTGAAATCATAAAAGGACAACACAGATCGGGCAGACAGACGGAAAGAGACAGACACAGGTCAAATGGAGGTCATATACTACATATAATCATGAATACTTTACTCTGATCAATGGATCATGAGACAAATGAGTAGACCAAATGGACTAATGTATTAAAGAGGTAAGTATAAAAAAGAACATAACAAAGTTTTCCAACATTCTTTCAAGAACATATGACGGAGTTTTCCGACATTCTTTCAAATTTGAGAACTATTGTGAACTTAGAAGGTGATTGATACGAAATATTATATGATATTTGTTTTGAATTATTAAAGTCTTGTTTTTAATCCCACTGTAAAAAAATACAGCACATATCAAAGAATAAAGAAAAATACGAAAAGGGAGATGACCTATAATTTTTTTACAGAATTGATTCTCTAAAATGTTACCTGAGCCCTGGGCTATTGCGCATAGACCAGCTAAAAAGACTTCTAGACACAAAAACATTGCGTTCAGCGCAGTAATCTAGAATATAAGTGAATGTCGTATCTCTTGCATGTCTTGGTAGTTTTATCTTCGTGACGAAGATCTTACTTAATATGAATTATATATGAATATGTGCATACACAAGACACAAAGAGTTCACTTGAACAAAACTTGAACCGACACACTCAGTGACATATTTTTGCATATGTAGAGGTCATTTAGTTTTATATGGAATACCTGAACTGCTTTAAAAAAAAACGACACCAAAGAGCATACATATAGTTATGTAATAAAGTACTGATGTTTAATAATTTACAGTCCTTGGATGGTGTAAACATTCCCACTTACACTATACACCATTACATCATACACCATACACTTTGTACCATTACCTCATACACGTTTTGAGGGGGAAGTTTACACCATCAAATGGCTGTAATTGGAACCATATATACATGTACTACGTAGTATAACGATTATAAAAATTTAAAAGAAACTTCTAAAAATACAGACTGATTTTTGTTTGCTCAACGTCCAGTTGCAAATTATAGATAAGAAAACAAAATTAAGAAGAATACAGGACTGGGTTGCACAAACGTCATTTAACTTTAAGTACTAGTTAAATATATTTTAAACCTCAATTAAAATTAAATGACCGTTATTTCTGTTGCACAAAGGTTTATTAGAGTTAAATAACGTTTAAATGTGACTTAACGTTGCGTAAAGTTAAAAGTGGTAAGGGGGCACTTTTAAATTTTAAATAGGGAGTTTAAAATGGAGGAAATGCTGTTGTTTGGAAATATATTGCACGATCCAAAGCCACCCAGAAAATATAGAAAAAGGCTACTTACATTAGATGACCTCACAGACAAGGAGCTCCGAGCAAGGTACAGATTCGGGAGAAATTCGATCATAAGGATCACTGACATAGTGCGGAAGGACATCGAACATACTACCCAGAGAAGTCAGTCTCTTAGTGCAGAGATGCAGGTAACCGAAAACAAAATAACTTTGCATGCAGTGTGATATTTCTCAAAGTTTTAACACATTTCACTACGTAAAGAAGTATCCTATACACATTTTACAGATTATTGTAACAGAAATGTAATGTTCTTGGTTGATAAACAGATGACAATCCAAGGATATTTCAAAAAGTCGTATCGTTTCACCCAGAACTCTTTGTTTGTTTTTCTTTTTTCCACACACAAATGAATGTATAAAGGGAAATAACTCCTATGGTATGGTAAATGAGGTTCCTTTTGGGATTTTTAAAAACAAATACCGTCAATCTACTTGTATAGTTTAATTGAACTCTCGGCGGCAGGGACGTTCCTTAACCCCGATTCCCATCCCTTCCATCATTACTCCAGGCACCTCAAACCCCGTTTCTTCGGACCTCCCCCTTTTTCAATTTGCCCGTTGAACATTTCGCTAATTCTCAATGCACCAATCCCGCCCCTTTACCCCGCTTCTCGACCTCTCCACCTACTACCTCTACCCCGTACCATCGCCCTCCCTGTCCGACGCCTCCTATCTCAGACAATTATTATTTATCAGCCCCAAAATCTCTGACTATCTGAATTGACTATTGAAATGTTGCCTTGATCGCTCGTTTGGTAGTAGATTAGATTTGTTTCTCCTGTATAGTTTTATGATAATTTTACATGATCCTCCCTTGCCTACCATACAAAAAAGATATGAGGGCCACCCATACACCCTCTCCTCCGTTTGACAGTTAAAAAATTAACATGTAGACTTCATTTTTTAATTACGGTCACTCTTGATGATGAAATTAAAAAAAAAAACACAGGAGAAATTAATTATGTAAAATATTTATTATAAATATAATTTCAAAGGAAGTCCGCTAAATATTTCCCTTTTTTGTAAAATGTTGGTGGTGGTTCAAATCCAAATACAATAACCGATGGGTATATGTGTAGGACTCTAAAGTGCGATGGTACTCTAAAGTGCGATAGTCACGCTAAAGTGCGACGGTCTACGCTAAAGTACGATGGTGTCTCACGCTAAAGTACGATGGTTGTTTGTTTGCTAAAGTGCGATGGCATATAGATATAGGAAGATGTGGTGCGAGTGCCAATGAGACAACTCTCCATCCAAATAACAATTTATAAAAGTACACCATTAGTGGTCAATGTAAGGCCTTCAACACGGAGCCTTTGCTCACACCGAACAAAAAGCTATAAAGGGCCCCAAAATTACTAGTGTAAAACCATTCAAACGGGAAAACCAACGGACTAATTTATATAAAAAACGAGAAACGAGAAACACGTATAAATTACATAAACAAACGACAACTACTGTACATCATATTCCTGACTCAGGACAAGTGCAAACATTTGCAGCGAGCTTAAACGTTTTAATGGTATCCAAACCTTCTCCCTTTTTCTGAAACAATAGCTTATCATCACAACATAGAAAAACACACGATAAATTATCAATTGGAAGGCTTAACTCAATCAAAAAACGCAAATTAATACACTATGAAAGTGCGATCATCGATGGAACAAAAGAGACAGGTTCAAGGTCACTAATGTTAAACACAAGTCTTTTTGCAAATGAAATTTTTAACAATTCGGGCGTATTGGATTGATTGTTGGATGTCGTTCAGTGGCAAATATTTCTTGCATGTTGAGGACGAGGGGCGTATTGGATGTAGCTTGCCGTTTACAAAGCCTATTAATGTGAACACATCCCCTTAAAGTTGCCAGTTGCAAATACAAAATTCCATTATTGTCGGAATAAATAAAATTTATTTGTACAAGCTTTAATTTAAATGCGAGAGAAAGGGGTTGTTGTTTGAGCTTTCCCCTATTTTTTTATGGCGAGTATTAACACATGTTATATTTTACTACAATGATGTACACACTGATGTTTTAACTAATGGACAATTTATGATTTACGCTTGAAAACGTGTACCTTTACTTTGCCGACATTTATACTCTTCAATAAAATCGACAATATTTTAACGTAAACGTAAACAATAATATGCATCTGTCGCTTCCATTATTTAATTCATTTTCAGGCATTTTCATTTTTGGTTTTTATAAACGACTGTTAACGTCATACATAATCCAACTACTTTTCGTACGTCTATACTTTCGCGGACCATCGTACTTCAGCGTGACCATCGTACTATAGTGTCCCCATGGCATTTTAGAGTCCTACATATATATAGTCCTTTCATTAAAAAAAGAATTAAATATGTCTACAAACTGAGGTGTTATAGTTTGAGAATGTCTCCTAAATTGCCCCTCTAACACTCCTCATCATTGCCAATGCTTTGTTTGGGATGTAAATTGCATAATCTTATTTTTTTTTCGTTTCAACAGGTGCTTGTTGCCTTGAGGTTTTTTGCTTGTGGAAGTTTCCTGCAAGTTGTAGGTGATACCCTAGGTATAGATAAATCAACTGTTAGCAGGTGCGTGCAGAAGGTTTCGGATGCTCTTAATGCCAAGGCTGACCAGTTTATCAAGTGGCCGTCAGTCCAGAGGAAAGGGGATATTAAACAAGGGTTCTTTGACAATGGAGGCTTTCCAGGAGTTGTAGGTTGCATTGATGGAACTCATGTGAGGATTTCTGCTCCTAGTCACGACGAACCATCTTTCGTCAACAGAAAGGGCTACCATAGCATTAACACACAAGCAATATGTGATCATGAAGGTACACAAACGTTTACAATTTCTTAAATAACTTCAGCCACCCAAAATGCACAGTGCTTATAGTTAGTCTTGAATATATCTATACGACTTGAAACAGTAAGGATATGGTAACACATCATGATGAGATCTAACTATTGTTCAAATAAGGTCATGATATCTTCAAAAACAACGAGGGGGGGCCATGTCGAAAAAAACCAATAAAAGGGAGATAACTTCTAAAGGGGATGATGAAATCCTACACAGCCTCATCTGGTAATACTTCATGATGAGGTCTACCGATGGTCCATATTTGGTCTTGATAACTCCAATAGAAACAAGGGGAGGCCATGTTAAACAAATGCTGGATGAAAAAAAAAAAAACAAAAAAAAAAACAGGAGAAAAACAATAAGGTCTTTCCTCGCGGAGAGGAAAGACCTTAAAAAACGATTGCGTTCATTGACTAATTATCATTTAAAGCTTGCAAGGTGAGATATGCGTCCTCTTCCTGATTTGCCCACTGCTGAAGTCTTCTAATTTCCAACTCTAATTTAATATTTTCCAGTTTAATTTTAGTTTTTTCAAGCACAAATTTCTCTTCTTGCACAGTCAGAACGTCGTACTGCTTTTGCATGAGCATTTGTGGTGTAACAGTCTCCGTTTTTCTTTTCTTGGGAGCGTGTGGTGTACTGCATGCAGGTGGTGGCTGATGAAATGACAACACGCTTTCATTCCCGGTTCTACATTCAGATGGTGGTTGTTCTTGAAAGAATAACACGCTTTCATTCCCTGAGTTGTCATTTCTATGGACAATAGCTTCTGTTATTATAGTAGATTGGGCTGAATCTTCAATGCCAGAATTAGACATATCTGAAAAACGAAGATGGAAACAGATTAGTTCGAGAAATCATGAGAAATTACTGAATCTTTTTTATTCTTTGGTAATGTGCGATTACAGGTATTTAATAAGTACTAGACCCAAATTGCACTGAGTACCCTAATTGCACCTATTTAGTAAATGTAGCAGCGGAAATCTTACATGTTTTCTTAGATGTAAAACAATTTGTATTTTTTTATTGGACATTATGCTCCTCTTTAAACATAAGTAAATATATTTAAATATGCACAAAACGTTCACAGTATACATCAACAGATGAAGTATAGAACTGCAAAAGGTAAAATGTACAGAAACGTCCACCAACAGGTCATCTTTTAAAAATAAGCAAATAAAATATGTTACAAGCCTCCATTTCTTAAGAAATGAATAGCAAGGAAAGATTAATGTCCACTTGCTCTAATTATTTGAAGAAATAGAACAAATTATCCGTTATTCGAATCTTAAGGCTGCGAATTTAAGCATGGGTGTAATTTGGGCACTCCTTATTTCAGAATCGTGGACCGTTTTAGGTCTATTCGAATCCGTTTTTTATGATTCATTATAGATTAAAAATTATTAAATTGGTGGAACCATATATTGAATAATGATACACCTACAAAATAAACACTGAATGGGAACTTTTTGTCTGGATAATAAATAAATGTAGGTGAAAAAAATGTGCAATTTGGGTACCCTCACGTTAGCTGCCTGTAAGTGGGTACTCCTGCATACCGCTCGATTTCTTTTTGTAATATTACATTTAATGAGTTGTATTTTCTGTTCTTTTTCATATTGTATAAAACTACCCGTTTATCATAGGGTTTAAAACAAAAGTACCAGGGGGGGGGGGGGGGTCCAGCCATTTTTAAAAAGGGGGGATCCAGCCATTTTAAAAGGGGTCCCAACCCAGAAGAAAGAGGGGGGTTCCTACCATATGTCCCCATTCAAATGCATTGATCGGCCCAACAAAAGGGGCGGTTCCAACCCCCGGAACACCTCCCCCTCTGGATCCGCCACTGAGTACATATGTTTTGTGGGTAAAAATTTAAGGCCGGGACGGATCATTTACTTGTTAAAATGGTGGGGCGTTACGGTTTTTGTCCGAGATTGTTCAGCTCGATCATTCAAATATTTTTTCCCTAACTTAACATTTCTATGCATTTGATAATGATATAATCATTTGATAAAATTTGACTCAATTTTTTTTGTTTGTACCTGCATGCTTTTCCTTATTTTTTTAACCATATTTGGGATAAACACACTCTGTAGCAAAAACCTAAACTAGCCCGCCCATTTGCAAATTAATTGGTCGGTCGCACACTTCACCCCCCAAAAAAATCATGAAAAACCCACACCTAGTACGAGTATAAATCTGAATTAAACCAGCGCTACTGAGGTAAAAGTTATTAATTATATCATGTAAGTACTGTGTATCCATGGTTTGGAAGTACTGTACTTACATGCTTATATATATAGGTCTAAGGTAAAAAAAAAATGTCAAAGACAAGACTTATAGTGTGTGTGTTTTGGGGGTGAGGATGTATGTTTTTCTTTGTCACACGAATTCGTTTTTCATTTTCAAAGGGAGTCCAATTATTTAAAAAAAAAACAAAAAAAACTGTTAAATAACTCTGAAGCGTACGGGGATAATTTAGAATAAGATTATTCGTTTTTGTTCACTTGCTTGGCCACATAATTTACTGGTACTGTAAGGGTCGTAAAGGTTATAAAAAAACATCATACCCGAGAACATATACCCCCCTTTTTTTCCTTTCTTGGAACTTTGGTAGTCGGTTCCTTAGCATTATGCATGATTATTCGATTGCTAGAAATTTAAGTTCGGAAATTTATAACCCTAACCCCGAATCAAAAGGTCCTTGTTTTAGTAATGTTATAATGTGGGAGTAATTGTCTATTTGGAAACCCCTTTATGGGGCCGCTGCATCATGACGCGCACTGTGCTGGCGTGCTATAGTGTGTACTGTGTGCTTATTACACAGGAAGGCCGAACTTTGTCTGCATGATTGGAGGTGGTGGGAAACTGTCGAAAAGAATACATTTCAAGGAGTTTCAGGGGAGTTTCTTAAACCTAACCATATCCTAGATACTTTTAGCTTTGATTTCACAATTTTGTTAAATCTGAAAGTAGCTTTGGGTTCGCTTAGGAAATTATGCAACCTTGTCAGAGCACGGATATCATTATGCATAAACATGATCAAGGTAGGCATTTATGTTTTATTCAAATACGATTCCATTTCATATACTCTTTAGGGCATACACGGTTTACCTTCAAGGTTTACTGTGACCATGGAAGACTCGCTTCCTTTTAAACCAACAAAACTTGAACAATCCTTCATCATTTCCACAATATTCTCGGTCTCACTTGTCAAGGCTTTGCTGGGAGCAGGGCCACCGCCAGTTTGGGCTCTATATTTCATACTTTCCGCATACTCCTTTTTTACTTTTGTTTGTAAGTTTTGCCATTTTGTTTTGACTTCTTTATCTGAACGAGAATGCAAACCAAGAGCATTTATTTTGGACGAAATGTCTTTCCAAATGCCGTTTTTCTTGGAATTTGTAATTGAATTAGTCAATTTGCTCCGTATAACAGTAATATTGTCATTGACCAACTGTTGCAGCATGGTCATCTCCGCTGAATCCCAGTTTGAAGATCTCTTTTTCTTATCAGCGTCGTCTGGAAACTCGGCCATTTTGTTCTTGATAAAAATCGCGAAAATCGCGAAAATGCACGTGAAGGAATGAATATTGGGAAATTGGAAATTAAACATGGTTTAAGTACGAATTATCATTTTAATTTACATTTAGTTAAACGTGGGACTAATTACGCTTTATGCAACGGTTTTTAAAGTCTTCTTTAACTAATTGGGAATTCTAATTTTAAGTACTGTTTAACTTTAAACCACGTTTAAATTTAAAAGACCTTTGTGCAACCCAGTCCAGATTATTGAAACTGTAAGAATTTGTGGAAAGCTGGGCTCATGCAAAAAAAAAAACAATTGTGTTAAGATATCAAATTAAAGTACTACTAATCGTATGATATGTAGAAAAATACGTCCGTTCAAAACACATCTTAAATTTTACAGTAGTTTATTGATATCAGATCTGAATATTAAGTAGCATGACAGCTGATCTTCGGAACGGACGTGATTTTAACAAAATTATCTCAATGATGTAAAAGGTTTAACAGATAATCCAAATACTACAAGAGATCAACAAATATAGAACTAAACCTCAGCAAAAAAGAGAAATTTGCGATTCACAATAAGGAGCAAAAACAAATAAGTGAAATTTGGTACTCCTGCAGGGTTATGCAGATATTTAAACTTGAGTTTAAAAGGAAAACAATAACGGATGGTTGTAATGATATATAAGGGATACTGCAAACAATATTCATTTATTACAAAATACTCATCATTGAAGCCAAATCAAATACAAAATTGAAAAGTAATTAGACCAAACAATTTACTAGTATATTAAATCTGTCTTATGTCAACCATACAAAAAACTCATAATGCTAATACCTAGTAGTCGTTGTTGAGATTAATGTCGACCATGACCTTCGATATATCTTATATGGTTCAAAATGACGAAAAATAATATCAAGAGTCACTTAAAGCATATCTTACAACAACAAGTTATCCCTTATGATCCGAAATGACATTTTTAATCTAATTAAGTTCATGTAACTGCGGATTTCACCAAATCGTCAGGTAAAGTTTTCTTTGTTTTTCATATGCATTTATAAAATAATGAATATCTTAAAAAAACAGAAACTTATAAACGCGGAAAATTTGCAGTAATTATAAATTCTATATGCCTTGGTTGTTTTTAGGTCAGGGTGAAATAATCCTTCTGCTATGCATTTCCTAACAACAGTCGTCACCATAACTTGTGTTTTATCGATTCCTCCATGTGATGCTCAATTTGATCTCAACAGTATTGTCAGCATACTGCAAACTATGACCATTCAACAAAAAGCTGGATTTTTGCTCGATTATTTAAACAACCCGGTAATTTTTGATAGACTTGAACATATATTTTTTGAGGCACAAATATTGCTCTATGAAGAATCGAAGTTAAAACCCGAGATCACGGACCATCTTGTACCATGGACGATGGATGAATTGCCGAACCTATTGCGAAGTCAAACATTTACAAACTGTTTTCACATATTTGCCGACGAGATAAACAAAGCCAATGTATTGATCGTTAACAGGACAAACGAATTCACAGTCATGTCTGGAATATTATCACAGATGGACTGGCTCGATGTTATTGATAAAATATCAGCTGACATCTTTCAACATTGGATGGTAATCCAAGGGTCGGACAAAATCGTAGCTAAAAAAATCGTTACTGTTGTATTTGCAGAAATACAGAGAACCATTAGATCTTATATCCTTCCTGTATTACCGGATTTACTTACAGAAATTAGCAAGATCAAACTAGAGTCAAAAGTTCCGCTTCCAACAGTTGAATCTGTTACACCAACACAAACGTCTTCAACAACGACAAAACCACGGCAATCATCAATAATCACCGAAGTAAAGAATGCGAAATACTTCAACGAGAAACAATTATTGATCTATAATTACCTTGTGAATTCGAATAACAAAGAAATATTTGACAAATTGGAACGCATACTGATATCTATTATCCCGTTGTTAACTGATCAACCTATCATTCGCGAGGATATTCAGTCTGTATTTTTCCTATGGACACTTGGTACCTTACCAGACTTTTTAACCAGTAAAATGTTCAAGAACAGTTTTGACTTTTTCGTCACCAAAATGAATCAGGCTGACTTAACTGGATTAAACATTACGGATGAGTATCAATTCATAGCAGGTGTCTTTAAACAGGTCGATTTGGCAGAAAGTCTTGAGCGGACTATTTTTTAGACATATTTTTAGACTCATAATACTAATAACTAGTAGTCGCTGTCGATATTGATGTCCACCATGAACTTCAATTTATCTTATATGGTTCAAAATAACGAAATGTAATCTCAAGAGCCACTTTAAACATATCTTACAACAACAAGTTATCCTTCGTGATCAGGCATGACAGTTTTTATCTAACTAAGTTCATGTAACTGCGGATTTCACCAAATCGACAGGTAAAGTTTTCTTTGTTTTTCATATGCATTTATAAAATAATGAATATCTTAAAAACCAAAAACTTAAAAACGTTGAAAATGTGTATTAATTATAATATCTGTATTCCTTGGTTTTTTTTTTAGGTCAGGGTGAAATCAGCCTTCTGCTATGCATTTCCTAACAACTTTCGTCACAACATCTGGTTTCATCGATTTCTCATGGATGCTCATTCGATCTCAAGAGTATTATAATACTGCAAACTATGACATTCAACAAAACGTTTTTGCTCATTTTTTAAAACAGAATTTTTGATAGACTGAAATCAATATGGTTGAGGCAAAACATTGCAATATAACAAATTTGAGTTAAGACCGAAATCACGAACATCTAGTACCAGACGATGATGAATTGGACCTATTGCAAAGTAAACGTTAAAATATTTTCATATTTTGCTATAGGATAAAAACAAGAGTAATATGACGTTAACAGACAAGTTACTGAATCTTGTACTACAACACAATCGTCTTAACAACGACAAAACACGGCAACATCAATAATCACCGAAGTGAAGAATGCAAAACTTCAACGAGAAACAATTATTATCTTAATTACTTGTGAATTCGATAACAAAGAATTTTGACAAATTGGAACAATGATATCAATACCGTTGTTACGATCAACTTAATCTGTGATATTCAACTAATTCCTTCGACAACGTAACCAGCAATCTATTAACCAGTAAAAATGAAGACATTTTAGAACTTTATTTACAAATAATCAGGCTGATTAATGATAAACATTCGACATTGGAACTTCATACTGACTAGTTCTTTAAAGTCGATTGGCAAATCTTGACGGATATTTTTAGATATTTTTAGACACTATATTACTGTCCTTGTCATAATTCAAGCAACATTTTGAACTTTTCCAAAAAGATGGTTATGGTTAAAATACGATAGTAACTAGACCATTTAAACTTTTACAACAAAGTATCCTTCGTGACAGGTGACATTTTTATCTAATAGTTCAGAATGCGGATTTACCAAGACAGTAAGTTTTTTGTTTTCATATCAATTATAAAATAATGAATATCTAAAACCAAAATAAACTTAAAATTGTTATTATTATAATACGATTCATGGTTTTTTAGGTCAGGTAAATCACCTTCACTTATGCTTCCTACAGCTTCACAATCAACTGTTTTATGATTTCTCCAATCTCAATCGATACAAGTTTTTGTATGCAATATGACATTCAACAGAAACGGATTTCAAAATTTTTAAACCCGGAAAATTTTGATAATTGAACATATATTGGTTGGAAAATTTATAACAACGAGTTAAACCAATCACGGACTCTATCATTCGAACATTGATTCCAACTATTGAAATCAATCTCAAATGTCAATTTCTCATGAGATATTAAACAAACAATATTACGTAACAGGGAATTTGCATTTTAAACTACCGGAAATTTTAAGATGACTTATGTTAGACAAAATATACATCGAGATCCCATTTCAATGATTAGTACCAAGGGTGGAAATTCGACTATGAAAATCTACTGTTGTATAAATTCAATGACTGATATAAACAATCTGTATTACGTTACTAAAAATGAAACTCAACTGAATATACGTGCTCACGTTGAATTTTACAAAACACAATCTTCAACATGAAAAACCAGGCACAAAATCACGAAGAAAGATTAGTGAAATGACTCAAACAGAAACATTGATCTTAATTCTCTGTGATTTAAAAATAGAAATAATTAGATCAAATTGTGCAACGTATTGTTCATACCCAGTTTTAACAACCAAATCACGGAATTCATTAATTTCATTGAAATGGACTTCACGAGACATTTTACCATAAACATGTTCAAAAAGTTAATTTTTACAAATGAACAGGACTAATCGATTAACTGTTACGCAATCAACATTACAGGTTCTTAACAGTGATTTGCAGAAGTTGAGCGACTTTTTTAGACATTTTTAACCATAAATAAAATGTTCAAGTCGATTTGATTCCACCAAATCAATATCTTAATGGTTAAAATAAAGAATAATCTCAAGAGCCCTTTAAAATATTCAACAACAAGTTAATCTTGGACCATTGACAGTTTTTATACTAATTATTAACTGGGATCCATCGAAGGTAAATTCTTATTTATCATATGTTAAAATAAGAATATCTAAAACCAAAAATAAAACGAAAAGTTATTATTATATAGCTGATTTTTTTTTTTTTTAGGTCAGGTGATAGCCCAATGCATTCTAAAACTTTGTCTTCATATGTTTTTAATGATTTCCATTAAACCAATTAAACTGAAGTTTATTAATATGCATATCTGTTATTTTTAGGGTTGTTGTGATTTTTAAACGAAATTTCTAAACTTGAACAATATTGGTTGAAAAATGATTACCAAGGTGTAAATCGATCAAGGTATTATTAGCTATGAAATGATGAATTCAACAAGCATGTCATTTAAAAACTGTTTTCTAATTTTGTATGAGATAAACAAAGCTAATTATTGATCGTTAACAGGACAAATGAATTCACTGTCATTCTGGAATATCTCACAGATGGACTGGCCGATGTTATTACAAATACAGCTGAGATCTTTCAACATTGGATGGTAACCCAAGGGTCGGACAAAATCGTAGCTAAGAAAATCGTTACTGTTGTATTTGCTGAAATACAGAGACCATTAGATCTTATATCCTTCCTTTATTACCGGATTTACTTACAGAAATTAGCAAGATCAAACTAAATCAAAAGTCCGCTCCAACAGTTAATCTGTTACCCAACACAAACGTCTTCAACAACGACAAAACCACGGCAATCATCAATAATCACCGAAGTAAAGAATGCAAAGACTTCAACGAGAAACATTATGATTAATTCCTTGGATTCGAAAACAAAGAAATTTGACAAATGGACGCATACTGATATCTATTCCGTTGTTTATGACCAACTAACATTCACGGTTTCAGTCTGTATTTTTCTTGGACACTTGGACCTACAGACTTTACCAGTAAATTCAGAACATTTGACTTTTGTCACAATGATCAGCGATTAACTGATAAACATTACGGATGATATCAATTCAGAGTGTCTTTAACGGTCGTGGCAGAAGTCTGACGGACTTTTAGACATATTTGATATACAATAACTAGTATCGCTGTCGATTTGTGTCCACATGAATTCAATTTATTTATATGGTTAAATAACGAATGTAATCAGAGCCTTAAACAATCTAAACAACAATTCCTTTGTCAGGCATACAGTTTTTATCTAACTATCATTAAGGATTTCACCAAATCGACAGTAAAGTTTTCTGTTTTTCATATGCATTTATAAATATGAATATTAAAAACCAAAAACTAAAAACGTTGAAAATGTGTATTAATATATATTGTATTCCTGTTTTTTTTTTTAGGTCAGGGTGAATCACCTCTGCTATGCATTTCCTAACAACTTTCGTCACAATCATTTGTTTCGATTCTCCATTGATGCTCATTCGATAGAGATTTAGCATACTGCAACTTGACATTCAACAGAAAGCGGATTTACAGTTGAATCTGTTACACCAACACAAACGTCTTCAACAACGACAAAACCACGGCAATCATCAATAATCACCGAAGTAAAGAATGCGAAAGACTTCAACGAGAAACAATTATTGATCTATAATTACCTTGTGAATTCGAATAACAAAGAAATATTTGACAAATTGGAACGCATACTGATATCTATTATCCCGTTGTTTACTGACCAACCTAACATTCACGAGGATATTCAGTCTGTATTTTTCCTATGGACACTTGGTACCTTACCAGACTTTTTAACCAGTAAAATGTTCAAGAACAGTTTTGACTTTTTCGTCACCAAAATGAATCAGGCTGACTTAACTGGATTAAACATTACGGATGAGTATCAATTCATAGCAGGTGTCTTTAAACAGGTCGATTTGGCAGAAAGTCTTGAGCGGACTATTTTTTAGACATATTTTTAGACTCATAATACTAATAACTAGTAGTCGCTGTCGATATTGATGTCCACCATGAAATTCAATTTATCTTATATGGTTCAAAATAACGAAATGTAATCTCAAGAGCCACTTTAAACATATCTTACAACAACAAGTTATCCTTCGTGATCAGGCATGACAGTTTTTATCTAACTAAGTTCATGTAACTGCGGATTTCACCAAATCGACAGGTAAAGTTTTCTTTGTTTTTCATATGCATTTATAAAATAATGAATATCTTAAAAACCAAAAACTTAAAAACGTTGAAAATGTGTATTAATTATAATATCTGTATTCCTTGGTTTTTTTTTTTAGGTCAGGGTGAAATCAGCCTTCTGCTATGCATTTCCTAACAACTTTCGTCACAATCATCTGTGTTTTATCGATTTCTCATGTGATGCTCAATTCGATCTCAAGAGTATTATTAGCATACTGCAAACTATGACCATTCAACAGAAAGCGGGATTTTTGCTCGATTTTTTTAAACAACCCGGAAATTTTTGATAGACTTGAACATATATTGGTTGAGGCACAAACATTGCTATATAACAAATCGAAGTTAAGACCCGAAATCACGGACCATCTAGTACCATGGACGATGGATGAATTGCCGAACCTATTGCAAGTCAAACGTTTAAAAACTGTTTTCATATTTTGCTGATGAGATAAACAAAGCAATGTATTGATCGTTAACAGGACAAATGAATTCACTGTCATGTCTGGAATATTCTCAAGATGGACTGGCTCGATGTTATTAACAAAATATCAGCTGAGATCTTTCAACATTGATGTAACCCAAGGGTCGGACAAAATCGTAGCTAAGAAAATCGTTACTGTTGTATTTGCTGAAATACAGAGAACCATTAGATCTTATTCCTTCCTGTATTACCGGATTTACTTACAGAAATTAGCAAGATCAAACTAGAATCAAAAGTTCCGCTTCCAACAGTTGAATCTGTTACACCAACACAAACGTCTTCAACAACGACAAAACACGGCAATCATCAATAATCACCGAAGTAAAGAATGCGAAAGACTTCAACGAGAAACAATTATTGTCTATAATTACCTTGTGAATTCGAATAACAAAGAAATATTTGACAAATTGGAACGCATACTGATATCTATTATCCCGTTGTTTACTGACCAACCTAACATTCACGAGGATATCATTGTATTTTTCCTATGGACACTTGGTACCTTACCAGACTTTTTACAGTAAAATGTTCAAGAACAGTTTTGACTTTTTCGTCACCAAAATGAATCAGCTGACTTAACTGGATTAAACATTACGGATGAGTATCAATTCATAGCAGGTGTCTTTAAACAGGTCGATTTGGCAGAAAGTCTTGAGCGGACTATTTTTTAGACATATTTTTAGACTCATAATACTAATAACTAGTAGTCGCTGTCGATATTGATGTCCACATGAAATTCAATTTATCTTATATGGTTCAAAATAACGAAATGTAATCTCAAGAGCCACTTAAACATATCTTACAACAACAAGTTATCCTTCGTGATCAGGCATGACAGTTTTTATCTAACTAAGTTCATGTAACTGCGGATTTCACCAAATCGACAGGTAAAGTTTTCTTTGTTTTTCATATGCATTTATAAAATAATGAATATCTTAAAAACCAAAAACTTAAAAACGTTGAAAATGTGTATTAATTTAATATCTGTATTCCTTGGTTTTTTTTTTAGGTCAGGGTGAAATCAGCCTTCTGCTATGCATTTCCTAACAACTTTCGTCACAATCATCTGTGTTTTATCGATTTCTCCATGTGATGCTCAATTCGATCTCAAGAGTATTATTAGCATACTGCAAACTATGACCATTCAACAGAAAGCGGGATTTTGCTCGATTTTTTAAACAACCGGAAATTTTTGATAGACTTGAACATATATTGGTTGAGGCACAAACATTGCTATTAACAAATCGAAGTTAGACCCGAAATCACGGACCATCTAGTACCATGGCGTGGATGAATTGCCGAACCTATTGCAAAGTCAAACGTTTAAAAATGTTTTCAAATTTTTGCTGATGAATAACAAAGCTAATTATTGATCGTTAACAGGACAAATGAATTCACTGTCATGTCTGGAATATTTACAGATGGACTGGCTCGATGTTATTAACAAAATATCACTGAGATCTTTCAACATTGGATGGTAACCCAAGGGTCGACAAAATCGTAGCTAAGAAAATCGTTACTGTTGTATTTGCTGAAATACAGAGAACCATTAGATCTTATATCCTTCCTGTATTACCGGATTTACTTACAGAAATTAGCAAGATCAAACTAGAATCAAAAGTTCCGCTTCCAACAGTTGAATCTGTTACACCAACACAAACGTCTTCAACAACGACAAAACCACGGCAATCATCAATAATCACGAAGTAAGAATGCGAAAGACTTCAACGAGAAACAATTATTGATCTATAATTACCTTGTGAATTCGAATAACAAGAAATATTTGACAAATTGGAACGCATACTGATATCTATTATCCCGTTGTTTACTGATCAACCTACATTCACGAGGATATTCAGTCTGTATTTTTCCTATGACACTTGATACCTTACCAGACTTTTTAACCAGTAAAATGTTCAAGAACAGTTTTGACTTTTTCGTCACCAAAATGAATCAGGCTGACTTAACTGGATTAAACATTACGGATGAGTATCAATTCATAGCAGGTGTCTTTAAACAGGTCGATTTGGCAGAAAGTCTTGAGCGACTATTTTTAGACATATTTTAGACTCATAATACTAATAACTAGTAGTCGCTGTCGATATTGATGTCCACCATGAATTCAATTTATCTATATGGTTCAAATAACGAAATGTAATCTCAAGAGCCACTTTAAACATATCTTACAACAACAAGTTATCCTTCGTGATCAGCATGACAGTTTTTATCTAACTAAGTTCATGTAACTGCGGATTTCACCAATCGACAGTAAAGTTTTCTTTGTTTTTCATATGCATTTATAAAATAATGAATATCTTAAAAACAAAAACTTAAAAACGTTGAAAATGTGTATTAATTATAATATCTGTATTCCTTGGTTTTTTTTTAGGTCAGGGTGAAATCAGCCTCTGCTATGCATTTCCTAACAACTTTCGTCACAATCATCTGTGTTTATCGATTCTCATGTGATGCTCAATTCGATCTCAAGAGTATTATTAGCATACTGCAAACTATGACCATCAACAGAAAGCGGGATTTTTGCTCGATTTTTAAACAACCCGGAAATTTTGATAACTTGAACATATATTGGTTGAGGCAAACATTGCTATATAACAATCGAAGTTAAGACCCGAAATCACGGACCATCTAGTACCATGGACGATGGATGAATGCCGAACCTATTGCAAAGTCAAACGTTTAAAAACTGTTTTCATATTTTTGCTGATGAGATAAACAAAGCTAATGTATTGATCGTTAACAGGACAAATGAATTCACTGTCATGTCTGGAATATTCTCACAGATGGACTGGCTCGATGTTATTAACAAAATACAGCTGAGATCTTTCAACATTGGATGGTAACCCAAGGGTCGGACAAAATCGTAGCTAGAAAATCGTTACTGTGTATTTGCTGAAATACAGAGAACCATTAGATCTTATATCCTCCTGTATTACCGGATTTACTTACAGAAATTAGCAAGATCAAACTAGAATCAAAAGTTCCGCTTCCAACAGTTGAATCTGTTACACCAACACAAAGTCTTCAACAACGACAAACCACGGCAATCATCAATAATCACCGAAGTAAAGAATGCGAAAGACTTCAACGAGAAACAATTATTGATCTATAATTACCTTGTGAATTCGAATAACAAAGAAATATTTGACAAATTGGAACGCATACTGATATCTATTATCCCGTTGTTTACTGACCAACCTACCATTCACGAGGATATTCAGTCTGTATTTTTCCTATGGACACTTGGTACCTTACCAGACTTTTTAACCAGTAAAATGTTCAAGAACAGTTTTGACTTTTTCGTCACCAAAATGAATCAGGCTGACTTAACTGGATTAAACATTACGGATGAGTATCAATTCATAGCAGGTGTCTTTAAACAGGTCGATTTGGCAGAAAGTCTTGAGCGGACTATTTTTTAGACATATTTTTAGACTCATAATACTAATAACTAGTAGTCGCTGTCGATATTGATGTCCACCATGAACTTCAATTTATCTTATATGGTTCAAAATAACGAAATGTAATCTCAAGAGCCACTTTAAACATATCTTACAACAACAAGTTATCCTTCGTGATCAGGCATGACAGTTTTTATCTAACTAAGTTCATGTAACTGCGGATTTCACCAAATCGACAGGTAAAGTTTTCTTTGTTTTTCATATGCATTTATAAAATAATGAATATCTTAAAAACCAAAAACTTAAAAACGTTGAAAATGTGTATTAATTATAATATCTGTATTCCTTGGTTTTTTTTTAGGTCAGGGTGAAATCAGCCTTCTGCTATGCATTTCCTAACAACTTTCGTCACAATCATCTGTGTTTTATCGATTTCTCCATGTGATGCTCAATTCGATCTCAAGAGTATTATTAGCATACTGCAAACTATGACCATTCAACAGAAAGCGGGATTTTTGCTCGATTTTTTAAACAACCCGGAAATTTTTGATAGACTTGAACATATATTGGTTGAGGCACAAACATTGCTATATAACAAATCGAAGTTAAGACCCAAAATCACGGACCATCTAGTACCATGGACGATGGATGAATTGCCGAACCTATTGCAAAGTCAAACGTTTAAAAACTGTTTTCATATTTTTGCTGATGAGATAAACAAAGCTAATGTATTGATCGTTAACAGGACAAATGAATTCACTGTCATGTCTGGAATATTCTCACAGATGGACTGGCTCGATGTTATTAACAAAATATCAGCTGAGATCTTTCAACATTGGATGGTAACCCAAGGGTCGGACAAAATCGTAGCTAAGAAAATCGTTACTGTTGTATTTGCTGAAATACAGAGAACCATTAGATCTTATATCCTTCCTGTATTACCGGATTTACTTACAGAAATTAGCAAGATCAAACTAGAATCAAAAGTTCCGCTTCCAACAGTTGAATCTGTTACACCAACACAAACGTCTTCAACAACGACAAAACCACGGCAATCATCAATAATCACCGAAGTAAAGAATGCGAAAGACTTCAACGAGAAACAATTATTGATCTATAATTACCTTGTGAATTCGAATAACAAAGAAATATTTGACAAATTGGAACGCATACTGATATCTATTATCCCGTTGTTTACTGATCAACCTACCATTCACGAGGATATTCAGTCTGTATTTTTCCTATGGACACTTGGTACCTTACCAGACTTTTTAACCAGTAAAATGTTCAAGAACAGTTTTGACTTTTTCGTCACCAAAATGAATCAGGCTGACTTAACTGGATTAAACATTACGGATGAGTATCAATTCATAGCAGGTGTCTTTAAACAGGTAGATTTGGCAGAAAGTCTTGAGCGGACTATTTTTTATGTCGTAACATCATTGTCTCTCAAAGAAGGTATGTATAATATGTATTGCATACTTACACAGGTAATGATAAGCGTAATAGATGGCTGTCAATTTCATGTGCATCGATTTGATTCAGTTTTTTATTTCTTATTTTTATTTTTGAAGTGTTTACCCCTAGAATAAAATAAAATAACGTAAGTACAAGGGTAATGTTAAAATACGATAAAATAAACTTATTTCCAAAACTTTATCTCGTAAGAACTGGAACTTATTACCTAAAGTTGCACTCCATCATTTTTTCAAAATTATGTATTTATTTATGAATGAGAAGACTGCACATACACAAAGCAAAGCAAATAGGGGTCAATTTTCAGATCCTTTGATATATGCTGCTTTTCTTTTGAGTTTTTCATATCGGGCTAGACTCGTGTCTGAACTGGTACAATGTGTTATACAGAAATGTTGGTAGTTAAAATGTAACATGATCTCAAACACAACACATACTACACCAGGCACACCAAAAAGACATCATATTTATGATAAATGAAATAAAATCTAAATCGACTGAGTATAGAGAGATCTAAAAAACAACAACATGTAAGATGTTGTATGATTTTCTATGACACAACTATCAACAGATTTCAAATAGTCTGGTTGTAAGCAACTATAGACTATTTACCGTATGACCAACAACAATGCATAAAACCCAAATATTTTTAAGGGTTCTAAGTGTAATGAACCAAAAAAGGAACGAAAAAAACCCGTAAAACACACATAAAACAAACAGAATTCAATGATAAGTACTGAATAACATGCTCTTCGGACAGGCGCCTGTTTATAAAACTTGAATTAATGATAGATTGACTATTGTTTAGGTCGAGTATGAAATATGAGATACCTATTTAAGATGAAATGCGTTATTGATTATTTAGGTTCATTGAGTGTTGAAACGAAATATTAAGAATGCATGCCAGTGATTTAAAAGATGGACAAAAGATATCAAAGGGAAAGTCGAACTCATAAATCGAAAATAAACTGACAACGCCTGGCTAAAAATGAAAAAGACAAACAGACAAACAATAAAACAATTGACACAAAATAGAAAACTGAAGAATAAGTGACACAAACCCCACCAAAAACTAGGGGCGATCTCAGGTGCTTCGAAAGAGAAAGCGGATGCTGCTCTACATGTGACACCCGTCGTGTTGCTTATGTTATAACAAATCCGGTAAAAAGTCTAATTCGCTAGGTCACCTTCATGAAAGGGTAGGGAATTGTAGTTACGACGTAAGGAACATATCCGATATCATTTGTGAAACGGTTATTCCATAACGGTCAACCAACTCGTGATGGCGTCCATTAAATTTACAAAGGGATGATTTCAATTTCACCATTTTTAGTACTATCCAGCGACAAACAAAGAAGTTCATTCCATGACAAAGATAAATGATTTCGATTCTTGCCATTATTTTAGATAAATGCTCCTATCACCCCTGCAAAAAGTAAAAACACAAAAATACTGAACTCCTAGGAAAATTCAAAAAGGAAAATCAAAAGGCAAAATCAAAAGTCCAAACACATCAAACGAATGGATAACAACTGTCATATTCCTGACTTGGTACAGGCATTTTCTAACAATGACACATGCACTTTTAGAGATGATGTATACTTATGTCAGTGTCCAGTTGGTTATGGTGGAAAAGATTGTCAAATTGGTAACCATTTATTTCAACCTGTACCAGTAAACAATGAATACACAAATACAATTATATAATAATTGCATAATTTTTCTCCCATTGTTATTAAATTTCATCAAAGTATGTATAAGATCTATATATCCCTGAAGAACAGAAATAGAATACAACCATTTCAAAGTGTAATCTTGCTATTCATAAGTTTACTATATATGTGTAAATGAAATGTAAAACATACAAACACAGCACACAAAAAGAAACCAACAAAAGTAAACACATAACAAGCAGTCAATTTATTATATTAACTATATAAAATATTTTAGATAATTGAAACGTATATAGATTCTAAGAGCGACTTTGATTTTCAGACATTATCAAATGTGACAATTTACAATGCATGAATGGTGGCCAATGCTTAGATATAAACAGCGGATATCACTGCACCTGCCCAAAAGGATTTACTGGGGAGAATTGTCAATACGGTTTGTTACCTTCTTAATTACTCTAGATTGTGATTGTCGAGAAATATTGTATCTTTCAGATCCCTCCAACGTTTGCAAGCTATTACTTTTGATATCATGTCATTTTTATATACCTCATAACATTGCTGTGTGTCTGATGACTGGAATTCAAAACAAGCATTTTTTTCAAATCTACGATATTCATAAATTTGTCATTTTATTTACTTTAAGAAGATGTGTTATATTAATAAATATTATTTAAAGAGCAGGACACTATCAAATGATTTTAAATGGATTAAACATATCTTGTTTTGTGCGATGCTATTAATACATGTATTAAACATCTTCATGAAGTGAATGAAAGAACAACATTATAATAGAAAAACCTTTGTTGTGCAATTCGAATTTGATATGAGCGTCACTGATGAGTCTAATGTAGACGAAACGCGCGTCTGGCGTAATCGAATATTTTCAAATCTGAAGAACGTTTCGTCTACGAAAGACTCAGTAGTGATGCTCTAGCCAACATATTAAAAAAAAAACATTTCTCTTTTCTTTTGGTGAACAGATAGGTCTTCGGAAATATGATTTTATTAATATTCATACTCGTTTATTTATCAAAACTACAAGAAAATCGTACTAAGTTAACATCAAACTCAATTGGTAACCGTGCATTTTAAAGATATAAGAAGATGTAATGTGAGTGCAAATGAGACAACTCTCCATCCAAATAACAATTAATAAAAGTAAACCATATATCAGGCCTTCAAGACGGAGCCTTGGTTCACACCGAACAACAAGCTGTAAAGGGCCCCAAAATTACTAGTGTAAAACCATTCAAACGGGTGAATCAACGTTCTAATTTATATTAAAAAAAACGTGAAACGAGAATAAATTAACCTATTCCAAATTTGTTTTCGTTATTTATCGTTGTTTATAGTAACAGGAACAATATTGCACACTAGACCTATCATTCGTGCATTATCTACTGTGCAAGTAAATTACCATTCTGACGCCAAACTGGTATGCAACGTCGAAGGCTTCCCAGTACCGTCAATAACGTGGAAATATAACAATGTAAGTATTATCTATAAGTGTATTATGTAATTTGTCGTATGATAAAAAAAAGACACAATGTTTTAGCTGAGTTTACGGTGTTCTTTTATCATTGTTTTGTTATCAATTTTAAATGTCAATGCACTAAAATTTGTTTATTTTCTAAAGCAGAACATTGTTTATTTACAATGCGTTTTGTGTTCTTTATTTTCTGATGTTTTGTTTTTTATACAACAGATTTAAAACACATGAACATAATCATGTATAACATTCCTCTTCAAATCGATATTTTATAAGTTTTTATCACTTATATCGTAATAACTGTTTTCTACAGAATCACAATAAAACAATAAAATTGTTGTTCCTCGTTCTACATTGTTCTAATTTAGACTTTTTTTAATTATTATTACAGAACGTTTTGTCATATACTGGAAACGTGTTAGCTATACAGGATGTAACAAGTGACAGAACAGGACATTACACGTGCATAGCAACGAACGATGTTGGTGTGAGTCAAGCTGAAATACAAGCTAAAAGCAATCAAAGGTAACTCATTTGTACGAACAGTGATAATGATGCATATAACACATGACATAATAGATAAATCACACAATGTATATATTCAAGCTTTGTTCAATGATTTAAAATTCACAAATACTTGCATTATGGAAGTTACCATTTGATCTAATTCTTGATCTTACGTGTTATAGTTATTTTTTGTAAAGTTTCAGATATTGCCCGGATTATAACACCACCTACAGCAGCAGTATTATGACTGGTCACTCCCATAATTTCACCTGTATCGCTACTGGACAGCCAACACCATCAATTGAATGGACGTTCGAGACGGTAAGCTTTGTTTATTATTGTATCCTTAAGGATATTCCTAAAACAAATCATTTCATTTATCATTTATTGTCTATGTAGAATATTTAATGAAAAGCGGTCCTGCTAACGTGTTACAAAAAGTAAAATCGCGAGGAAACTTTCAACGAAAAGTCCCTAATCAATAGAAAAACCAAACGCTCAAACCCACCAAACAAATGGATAACCATTGTTATATTACAAAATTGATACAGGTATTTTCTTAGCTTAACATCTGTATCATATGTTTAGTACAAAATACAGCAATTTTGTATATATGATAAAGGTCTGTATCTTCTACACTGTATCGCATACCCCGTATCGCATGGCTAAAACCGTACCGCATAGCAAAACCCGTATCGCATACTTGGTATGACGTCACAATTGGAGAAATTTTGGTCTTCAAAGCTCTTCATTTTCCGACTTTTTTTGGCCTTTTTAACTATTTTGGATTCGAGCGTCACTGACGAGTCTTTTGTAGACGAAACGCGCGTCTGGCGTATATACAAATTTTAGTCCTGGTATCTATGATGAGTTTATTCGAATGACGTCAACGTTGGACCTATGACGTTCAGTTGCTGTATTTCATGAGTTCCCACTAAATAAAAATGTCCTATCATTTCAACTGACATCGATATTTTTTCCCCAAAATAAATACCCAGTAACTTTACGAGCGATTTTTATAAATAAAAAAAGACACAGTTAGATGTAGAAATATATGATGTTTTATTGTTTATTTTGTCATCATTTTCGTGAAGTTTGTTTTCATTACCTGATGGATTAAACACGAATGCAAATTTTCACCGTTTAAATTTGGCCAAGAATACATGAAGATAGCAAATTTTTCAAGAAATATTTGTCTTGCTGTTCACCTCTTCAACAAATTAAGATGATCATGAATTATATCATCGCCAAAAAAACCAATAAAACTTTAAAAGTTTCTGCGTCTTATATTTTATACTATTTTTTTTAAAATTTTAGTTGAAATAATAGGACAGTATCGTTAGTGCATGCATTTTAGTATATGGTATTTAACATAAATTGAGAACGTAATAAGATTATAGGGGCATTACGATGTGGATATTTAGCAAATAAGGATGTCTATAAAAAAAAACAAGTCAGCTGGAAAAATACAGGAAAATAAAAATAGAATTGAGAAGGGTAATGGGAAATATGTCAAAGAGACAACAACCCATAGAGCAGACAACAGCTGATGTCCACCAATGGGTCTTTGCTAGCTTATAATTTCAAACGATTTGAAGAAAAAATGGATATCCCATATCAATCTGATTCTATTAAAATAATCCGACAAACAGAATAATACATGGCAAAATCCGTATCGCATGATGTATCACCACTCGACCAATATAAGACCTCGGGACCTTGGACCCTCGGGACTGATATTGGTTTGTCGTGATGCTATAGCATGCGAAACGGATTTTGTCATTTATTATTCTATATGAATCGTATGACAGTTGCATCAATTTCCATATTGTAATCAATATAAAAGATATCATGCGTGACCTAATATGCCTTCTTCACGTTACAAAAGAAATAACGTTCATGACATAGCTTAATTTTATGCAGATTGTGACTGTATTACAAAAGTCTTGACACGAAAAACAATTCATTTCACAAAAAGCATTGTTTAAGTATACCAATAATTAACCCATTTGTTGGAAACAAGTACCTTGAAAATTGGTAATTAGAACTATATTGCTCGTTTCGTTTAATTTTGATTTGTTTTAGTTTATACATCATTCAACCACTATGCCGCCTCATCAGTTATACCATCATGGAACGATTCTAACTTTAAATGCAATAAAAGCACAAGAATCAGGGACTCTGACTTGTACAGCACGTAACGATATTGGAGATGATCAGGTTTCTGTTCCAGTTATATTCAACATGCGTAAGTTCAAATCGATTAAGATATCAATATAATCATGTGTAATTTCGGCAGTGAATTTAAACGTTACCAAACCATTCTGAATCTTCAAATCTTAAACTGTGTTTTACTTTTTTACGTTTCCTATATGTTCTTCCAGATGTTTTGTTTACATCAAAGTTAATAAACCTTGCCAGTAATGTACAAGACATAAATATATACGATTCCCGGTCTTCGTTGTAGTCATGGAACGGCGAGTTGTATAATGCTATGTATCCAAATCAATGCTTGGCATACTATATAAATGTTGGCTGTGTGAAACATTGTTAGCTTAAACTCCAATATATTTGTAACACTCAGAAACGTGTCTTCCCCCCAAACGTGTCCGATTCCCCCAAACATGTCTAGTTAAAAGCAGCACCAAAGCGTGTCCATTGTATAAACGCCCAAACGTGTCCATTTTTGAACTTACCCCAAAACGTGTCCAATCCCCAAAAACGTGTCAATATCAAGCGTTATTTGGTTATTGCTATTTCATTAACGTATACTAATTTTACCATTTCATTAAAAATATAAATTAGGCGCGTTAGTACTTTTTCAAACCGACAGAATTAAACTGGGGGCGTCATTTCGGCTATATCGTATGTAAATTGTACAGTTAAGGGGTCAAAGTGTCGCTTTCTCTGCGCATTAAAACTTGAATGTTCTCTCTAATTATGCATGCAATATTGGCAACTGGACAAATCGCAATCAACAGTCTATTAAAGTTAATTTATTCAGTAGAAATGAAATAAACATTAAAACTTTTACGTTTTCTCTAAATATGCATGAAATACTTGCAACAGGACTATATGCAACAACAGTCTAAATTTTATCTTAACAATAGAACAGTAAAAACATTAAAACGTGTATGTTCAAATGTAAAGAAAATAAAAACAGGTAGCCTATGTTCTCTCTAAATAGGACAACAAAAACATTACCACTTGTATGTTTTCTCTAAATATACATGAAATACTTGCAACTGGACAATACGCGATCATCACTTTGTAGTTAATGTGCACAGTACAACTGTAAAAACATAAAAACTTGCAAAACTATTGTTCGCTATAAATATGCATAAAGTACTTGCAACTGGACAATACGTAATCAACAGTCTAAAGTTTATTTATAAACTACAAAAATATATTTGCAATTAAAACCGGCGTTGATCACATAACAATCATAGAATAGAATAGAATCTATAAAACTTTTGCGTGAAATATTTGGCACTGGACGTTATGTCTCTTTATCGTGTGTCTTGAGTGATGCTGGAAACCTAAACTTTATTAAAAAAAAACGGACCACCAGTTTATAATTTGATGAGCTTTTGGAATACACACAAACTAGTGACATAAGTGAGAAAAAATATGCTGTTAAAAGCCCGCAATGCAATATTCGGATAAATATAAAAGGCATCATCGGAGTTTATAAGTACAAACTAATTAACAAAGATAACGATTAATTCAACTCCAGAATTATGTGTATGTTCGCTCTAAATGAATATGAAATACTTGCAAGTGGACAATAAGCAATTTCAGTCAAAGTTAAATAATAATAACAGATTAATTTTGCAATTAGTATAATCATTAAAACCCTACATTGAACTAACTAAATCTAATAAATGACAACTTCATCACTTATATCCCACATCATAGAATTGCCGTAAACGTTATCAGCGATTTTATTTAAGAGATACATGTATTAGCGCTAAAAGACGTGTGACGTTTTTTGCGTTAAATATCGGACACGTTTTGGCGAATAACAATTATCGGACACGTTTGGGGGCTTTGAAATCGGACACATTTGGGGAATATTGTACATTTTGGACACGTTTAGGAAGAAAAGACACGTTTGGGGGAATCGGACACGTTTGGGGGGGGGGGGAAGGACACGTTTGGGAGTGTTACATATTTATCATAAACACAAAATGATACCCAAAGGAAATTTAACAACTATGATATTCAAATTTAAAAAAAAGTTGTAATAGTTAATTAGTGTTTAATGGTATCTCCCTTCAATTGAGGATTTTTTAATGGTTTTTGTTTGCTGTTTGTTTAGTGTAGCATATTGTGAATATGTCTTTCAGTTGAGACGATATGCCTGTATCTTTTTTTATCATGATCTGTTTTATAACGTAAAGTTGATGCTAAACTAATAAACCAACGATTCCAAACAGTGAAGAACATTTTACTAATGCCATTTCGAGTAAAAAATTGATTGACAGTTATTGAATACAAGTATATGTTGTGTTCCTAATGAAGATTGTTCCTTTGGCATTATGAAAGTACAATCCTCTTTTTGTCGAAAATTACATCCCCGAGTTTGAATTTACACAACTAACACACTGTGTGCCAAGCAGGAAGCAGAACATACTCACATTTGATGAACAGATCAAATCAAACCCGGTTGTTTGGTTGAATAGTTTTCCTTGATGTTTATTTGATACGTATTGCTTGACGTGATGGTTTTATCAATATTTTTGTAATGAAGGAGGAGACTTATTGTTTAATATTGTATTACTAGATTCTATATCTTTAATTAAAAAAATAATGTCATTCGAAGTTAGTGCCAATCCGTGTCAAGTGTTACAATTTTAGCATAAATATGTTTTGTAACAATACTTTCTGTAAAGATATTTCTCTTCCAGGATAAACATGTTTAGTCTCCATATCGTTTCACTATTAGTTGTTTGAAATAATACATCACAAAATATGAATGATGATCGTTATCTATCTGTTATATTTAGAAAAGTTCTATATTCATCATTGACAATAACTTTAAATTAACTTGACACCGCATTAAACAATAACGCTGGAAACCGCAAATATATTAGTCAGGAGATTATAGTCGCCGTCAGCTGAAATTCGTAGCGGTTATCGGTAAAAATAATCTAAACTATCAATCGCGTTCACTCGAGATATAGTTATTCAAAAACCACTACTGACCTACCTTTTAAGTGATCACACTGTAATAATCCTGACCTTCACATTTTCCAGAATATTTTCCATTGCAATTCCGCCATCTTCGTTTCTATGAGGATCATTTGTTTACATATGACATTCGTCACTGTACGCAGTTTCCTGAAATGTTCCTTTCATTGATGTGATAAGGTTTCCCGCGCTTTATGCAAATTTTATGAAATTGAACTCCACGGAAACACTTCCGGTAAAAACAATGGCTGATTCCACCATTCAAAATCGTCTATGAAAAAGTGAAGGCCAGGATTATTACAGTGCGATCACTTAAAAGGTAGGTCAGTAGTGGTTTTTCTTTTTGCGATTTATGAATGGAATTTGAAAAACTATATCTCGAATGAACGCGATTGATAGTTTAGATTTTTTTTACCGATAACCGCTACGAATTTCAGCTGACGGCGACTATAAATTGAAATGATTGACCACAGAGCTAGTTACAACCAAGGATATTTGATTTATACCAGCAGAAATATAAAAACCCATCGGTATGTGATGTTTTATATGAGCAATACAAACAAAATAATATCAAAGCCATAACCAAATTAACATGAAGTCAACTTTGGCTGACAGGGTTTCTACCATAATGTCGTAACGGTTTCAACGGAAAATTTAAAATGCAAACAAATGAAAGCCATTACATGTTCTCTTGCTAAACATTCAAAGTGTCTATATTACTTTCAGCTTCCGGAAGTAGTGTCGGTTTTGGATAACTGGTACAAGACGTTAACATTTTATAAAATAGTTTAATCAAGAAATATGAACCAGATGTAGTAACAGTGTCGTTTGTTTATGTGTTACATATCTGTTTTTGTTCGTTTTTTGTACATACATAAGGCTGTTATTTTCTCGTTTGAATTGTTTTACATTGTTATTTCGGGGAATTCAGTATCTGACTATGCGGTATGGGCTTTAATTGTTGTTGAAGGCTGTACGGTGACCTATAGTTGTGAATTTCTGTGTCAGTTTGGTCTCTTGTGGAAATCTGTCTCATTGGCAATCATACCACATCTGCTTTTATTTATATGTAATAAATTGTTTTGAAAATATTAACTAAATGCAAATGCATGTTTTTTTTGTTTTTTTTTTATTGTCCATGCAAATTTATTTTTTCCTAAGAAAGTTTGTCTTGTCAAATGTGGTATAAACCATTATGTAACACTCTGTTTGAAGCCAGTACGTTGTAGCCGATGTACATGTAAACAGTTATATCATTACGAAATGAAAAATAATGTTAGACATTGTTTACTCGAAAAGAATAAAAACCAAATGAAACATAGACGGGAATTTGT
>CM034354.1:102897819-102983769 GCA_019925275.1 Mytilus edulis | reverse complement strand
CAATTCAGCACAATATCTGAAGGCGTTTAGAAAAAAAAGTCCGTATAACTGTAATTTTCAACAATGTTTGAAAGTCCAAAGCCCGTATTTTCGACAAAAATTAGCAGAACAAAACGAAACTAAAACTTGATCTGGAACTCATCATGGTTAACTTGCATACCAAAAATTAGCCTAGTATCTGAAGGTCTTAGAAAAAAGTCCGTATAAGAGTTTGTTGAGGAATGACGGAATAAACGAATGACGGACAAAGGTAAAACTATAATTGCGTTTCGGGGCCATGAAAATTAAGTTATAAATTAGCTTTTACGGACCATAGTTTGAGAAAAAAATAAAAATACATGGATCATTTATTACACCGGGATATCGACAAATAGTTAACCAAATGGATCAGGAACAGCTATAAAAGATAGAAAAAATATCAATATTATTGCATTCTTTTTATTTGCATAAATCAAAATTGTACTGTCCCAATAATAATTGCAATCACATTTACAGTAATATTCAGTATGGGACGAGTACTCTAGGGACGAATTTACATTACACAGTTATGTAATGTTTTTTTTTCTGTCCCAGACTACAAATTGTCAATGTCATTAATAGCAGACGCTATTATAATTCATTGTTATGATAGTCTCTTACTATCTAAGTACTATCTTCTTGCTAATGTAGACCATCTATTATCATAAACTTGTACTAGGATTCTACATTTTAAAATGCCTGTATCAAGTTAGGAATATGACAGTTGTTGTCCCTTCGTTAGATGTGTTTTATTATTTGATTTTGCCATTTGATTAGGGACTTTCCGTTTCTAAATTTTTCTCGGAGTTGAGTATTTTTGTGATTTTACTTTTAACAGATCATGACTTCTAGAGTAGCGCCTTTTATATTTGAAAAAAACCCAAAGAAATATAGTTAACAACAAACTCTGTAACAATGGCGTAGCACTAAAACCATATGACTTCATTATTTAATCCAATTGTACAAATCGAATTTCCAAAACCTTCTCACATTTTTTTTCTAAATGATGCCACTAGACACTTTAATCAGTATAGACGTTCAAGTACTCCTCATGACATTGTTTTTTTTAAATATTTCATGAATGTATGGTAATTTGCAACCTTTTGCTTATTGATCCTTAAAAGCAGAAGTTCCTTCATTCAATGTTTGTGTCTAACATGTACAGTGTACTGTATCGGTTTGCATCATTCTCACAACCAAAGCAGGAAAATGTAAACAACATATATGCTTAACCAGTGTTAAAAATGCTGCTATATCAAAACGCATTATTGACTTTCAATACATTTAAGACTTTACCCATATACCAAACCTGCCCCCTTAAGAGCCATTCTAATGAAGTATGAGGTATGATGTTTTCTGTTTTATTTCATATTGAATCAATATTGATTTTTTCTCCTCAAATTTGCATTACTTAAGGTAAATTCGATTACGTACATTTACGAACAATAATGTTTGATGCTTCCTGGTCTATCCCGAATTCATTTGTTGCTGTACATGTGAGTATTCCGGCTTCCTTTGGATCAGTAAATGTTTATAACAGTACCATCTGTGGTAGTGTTGTGGACAGGTAGAGGCTGGGCTTGATGTAAGAACTATAAAAGAGATGTGATTTTGTAGGACAAGATGGTGGACGTACATTGATATCAGCAGATCATGTATCATAATATTGTGTCAATACAAGGTAATGTTGGGCATTCAAATACAGAAAACAGCAAAAGGTAAGGTGATGTTTTTGATTAAAAAAAATTAAATCACTAAAACACGGCGTTTTATCCTATTGACAAATATTTCAGCTCAACAAATGGCCTTCGTCAGTGTCAATGACAATTTGTGTTTTCATTTCCTGCCTGTGTTTTATCTTACCCGTATAATACACATTTTTTTTTAGAACTTTTGGTCCTCAATATTTTTCAACTTTGTACTGATTTTGGCTTTCGAACTTTTTTTTATCTGAGCGTCACTGATTAGTCTTGTGTGGACGAAACTCCCGTATATGGCGTATTGAATTTTAAATCTGGTACCATTTGTTCGCTATTATTCGTGTGTTTCTCTGTCCTATTTGTTATCCCATTTATTTGTATTGTAGTCGTGTCATTTTAATGTTACATTTAACATTTCCATAAAACCAGGTTCAACCCACCATTTTTTTCATAAAATGCTCTGAACCAAATCAGAAAAATGGCCATTGTTATACATGTTATATAATAGTTAGTTTCGGTGTGTGTTACACATGTTACATTTAAATGTTGTGTTTCTGTTGCGTCGTTGTTCTCCTCTTATTTTTGATGTATTAATCTTAGTTTTAGTTTGTAACCCGGATATGTTTTTGTTATCTATTCATTTATGAATTTCTAACAGCGGTATACTACTTTTGCTTTTATTTATCATCTTGCTAGTTCCTGACGTCTGTTCAGTTTAGTCATGTGTACTATTGTTTTTTCTGTTTGTCTTTTTAATTTTCAGCCATGGCGTTGTCAGTTTATTTTAGATTTATGAGTTTCACTGTCCCTTTGGTATCTTTCGTCCCTCTTTTAGAAGATAACCAGATTCGCTGGGTTGATAATTTATATAAACTTATTTTTCGGCAAAATAACAAACCTGTTTATATCATGTGCATATTTTAAAAAAGTCTTTATATTTTGAAATTCTTTTACCGTTTTCCTGCTTTTATCATACACACATTTTAAGTTACATACATTTATACTTTGTCTGAAATTTAACCAACACAGTTAGATCAGTAATTTTACAAAACGTATAAATATATATAGATGTCATTGTAGGTGTGTGTATCTGTAATGTATTGAGTAGATTGACAAAAATGAAGAAAAAGAAACTTGAATTACCGATGAAAATGTCCAAGTTAATGTGGGATATGGTAACCCTGTGGCAATACAAGTCATGTTGTAAGGTTGTCCTGCTATTACAACTACTGATAATGGAGGAGTTACTATCTTAGGTTTATCTGAAATACATATATATAAATTTGACATACTGCATTTGTACTGCCCACTGTATACTGGAAAAAAGAAACCAAGCGTTCATACTGTATACACACCAAACGTTAGGGTTAAAGTTAAACGTTACAATACCAGATTCGTCAAATGTTTGTTGGACGCAGATAATTTACATATTAGTGATATATATTTCTGAGTTGAGTGTAACGCCAAATTTCGATGTGATAGTACACATTCAGTTCGGGTAAAAGAACCAGCCGAAGCACGTTTACGATTGCACAATTTTCTCGCTGTGTTGAAGACTAAATCGACTGTTTCTGCAAATTGGAGTTCACAACACGAAAATAACACACAACATATAACTTTAACAACAAAATCAATTAATCAAGGTTGCACTTTGTAGATGCAAATACCAATGTTTACAGGCGGAAACCCAGTTGAAATAGAACAAAAGAATCGAAGCTCTTTTTTTTTTAGAGAAGGCGATAAATGCTTACTGTAAAATCTACTTTAGTAACATTTTTTTAAAAAGTTAATAGAAACAAATAAAACGACAATTTTCTTCTAAATTACGAAGTCTGTTATTTTGAAAACACCATTTGCATAAGTTTTCAATTTATCTATTAAACAGTAATGCAGAACAATTATATATCAAATAGACGACATGGGTACCTATCAAGTTGGATGTCGAAAATGTATAACCTCCGATTTTAATCTTTTTTAACCACGGACGGCGAATAAATCAATCTTTTAGTTTAGTAATTTTAGAGTCTGCCCTACCATTATGTGACTCAAGTGAAAATTCCAAAAAATGGGTAACAATTGTATCGAAAAGAGAAAATTGAGTGCACCTTTTTATGTTAGGGTGTGTTTGAGGTGTATTTTTTTTTTAAACGTACAAAGCAAGAGTATTTGATATATCATCTAGAATCCAATCATTTTTATATATCAAAGCTACAGGTTGACTTTATAACATAAAACAAATCACAGTTCGATAAGATGAAATATATGGGTCAAGTGAAATACCTATCTAATAAATCACAAAAACAGAGTAGTTGTGTTCAGTCTTTTAAGTTGGATGATGAAAATGCATATCTTCGAAAAAAAAAAAAATTTTTGTGTGTGATAACTTGGGTTTATAATCTTCAACCACTAAACATTTTTAGTATGCCCTTCCACGAAATATTTAATTAGAATTTTTTTAAATGTTTAAAAATTTTCGAAAATTCCACCTGACAACCGATCAGACGACAGTTTTAAGTTGAATCAATGTAGACAAGATCATTAACAAATGCTTTTTAAAATACAAATGACATATAAGGATCGTAATGGTGCTATGTGGATAAATTTATCGGTTTTCTAGAGCAAAATTGGCAGCACGTCATCCCTACATTTCTACGATTGTGAAAATGAACTGACGTAATGGGGAAATAATTTTGACGAAGTAGAATCCTGACTGTTTAACAATAAACTAATCATAGATACCAGGATTAAATTTTACATTTACGCCAGACGCGCGTTTCGTTTACAAAAGACTCATAAGTGACGCTCGAATCCAAAAGAGTTAAAAAGGCCAAATAAAGTACGAAGATGAAGAGCATTTAGGACCAAAGTTCCTAAAAGTTTTGCCAAATACAGCGAAGGTAACAAACCACTCGACGATTCTTGTACAATATTCATAGATATTTTGTTGGTTTTACGTACTGGTTCGCAGATGTGATCTCATTGTTTCTTCGTAAAGAGACATAACTAGAAAAAGTTAGCAGTATAGTTACACATTGTAGCGGCGTAAATTGAATTTGGACGAAAACCCAAAGTGTAAGATAGTATATAATTTTGGTTTGAACTCTTAGAATGTCTGATATTTTTGTATTCGTGTATTTCGTTTTTGGTAGTGTGCTTTGTATATATGCATTTTTTGTGTTTCTTTGTCAAAGGTTTATATGTGTTGTTTTTATTTTAAAGTGATTAAGATCATAATACAATGATGACTGCTGTACCTCTATTGTAGATATTTTTACCTTGAGTCCATGTGTTTTGTTCACACATCGTTATCAATGCAATTGGATCGTATACAACTCATAAAAAAGAGGTTTCGCTAGCTATAAAACCAGATTAAATCCACCATTTTTTACATACCAAAATAGCAGTACCAAGTCAGGAATAGGATAGTTGTTATCAATTCGTCTGATGTGTTTGAGCTCTTGATTTTGACATTTGATGACTTTTAGTTTTCATTTTGAATTTTCTTCAAAGTTCGCTATTTTTGGTATTTAACTTTTTAATGTTGATAGTATGCCGCACAGCCCTATGTTTTGACCTTTGAAAAAAAATAATAGTGCATATCAACCTTCTCTTCTATGTTATAATATTTTACGACACTTCAAAATACAAATGGAACGGTTTTAACCGAAAAGAGAATTCCAATGGGAAATTGCATTGTCCTTATTTACATAAGTTCAATCGAAAGATATGTAAACGACTCTAAATTACTTCATCATATTATCAAAATATTGTTAATACTCTCCATGCACCCAAGTACGTATTTGATGACAGAAATATATTGAAACTGATACCACAACTTCCTATATATATATTTATACACATGTTATGCTACCTCCTGATAGGTACACATGGATATGTGCTTCACTAACACCAGCGTCATTTTCAGCCACACAAGAATAAATACCACGTGAAGAATTTGAAACTTGTGGTATCATTATAGTGGTTTCATGTTCTGAAATCTTGTTCTGAAATAGAACGTCACATTAAAACACATTAATAACTAATTTGCATGCCTGTTTTGCTTTTGTTTGATTTGATAAGATCTAAATAAGTAAACACGACGCACTGCAAGATAATATTCACCAGTGATACCAGCACGGTTCGTGTTCCTAAATGAGGTTGTTAAATTTGATGTATGCCTTTATACTTTTACTGTAAACACTGTTTTTTTTATATAAAAAAAGAAAAGGGCTTTGATTGTATATGAAACAACACTCCACAAGAGACCAAAAATGACCAATAAATTAACAACTATAGGTCAACGTACGGCCTTCAACAAAGCAAAGCCCATACCACATAGTCATCTATTAAAGGACCCGAAATGACCATGTAAAACAATTCACTTTTATTGTTGATATTCACCCCACATATACCAAGTTTCTTGGCATTCCTAAACCATTTTGTAAACGGAAGATTATATGGACAGAAGAAAGAGTATGCTTAAAAACAAAAACAAAATATTTTCATTTACCTATGTATAATATGACGTAATTCTTTTCATAGTTTGCTTTTCTTAAATTGTTTAACATTTCACATCGTTTTTTTACTTTTACTTCAATCATTCGTTTTCATGTTTTGTTACTTGTTTGAATATGTTCTAAGTCGGGAATTTGATGTTCAGTGGTTGTCGTCTGTTTATATGGTTCCTAAGTGTTTCTCGTTTCTTGATTTTGTATATAGATTAGTCCGTCGTTAACGTTTGAATTGTTTTACCCTAATAATGTCTTGAGAACTTTTTAGCTTGCTATCCGGTGTGATCTTAGGCTCCTTTTGTAAGACCGTACCTTGACCTATAATGGTTTAATTTTATAAATTGTGACTTGGATGGAGGGTTGTCTCATTGGTTCTCCTACCACATCTCCCTATATCTTAATAATACAATACAAGTGGATATTCATTTGACGAGACTCTGTACTTATACATCCTGTCGTACATTGAACGAAAACAATATTTTATTTCTACCTGTGCGATTCTACGTTAATGTTAATCTAACCATGTGTCTGTCAGAGTTAGGATTCGGTACTTTTAACATCTTTCAATCCTTTATGGGTTGATTTTACATATATAAATAAACTAATGACAGTTTTTCGAATATAGGTCATCAAAATATTGTTTTCTTCAAAATATTAAGTTGAAAACAGAAGCAAAAAGGTACGGAAAAGAGCGTGGCCTGTTTAGCATGATGTATTGATATTGGTTTCAAATGATTAAAGTTTTCCTGAGTAACCAATTGAAATGGACAAATGGAAGAACTGATACGTGCATACCTGTTGATCCCCTTATCTAGATAAGGGGTTTAGTAGTTAGGCTTACATTTAGAACCTAACTTATTTTATAACGTTTTTAAAGTCCCGATGAAATATAATCTATCCGGTTGAAGTACATACATGATTAAACTTCCACGTTACATTAGGTTCAGGATATCCTGATATTTGACATGTAATGTTGACCTCAGAATAATATCTTGCAGTGATTGACGAAGGGGCTTTTATCGTTGGTGCAATATGGCGTTCATGAGTTGTAGGCTGTTGTATTGCTGTAAACAGTGAAAAAATGTATTAAATATACATATCTTACGTATGATAAATTTAAAAAAAGGAAAAATAAGTTAGTACGTTCAATGTACAGATGTATGTTTGTCATTGCATTATCATTTGTTATCGACTTATAAGTTTATAAAACACTTCTGGTATGTTCAATCAACTGAAATACGCAAACGTGATAGTCTGAGGCTGATTGTTTTGTTCAATAAATGTGCAAAATAATATCTGTGAATGTCACACTTGCGTTCAATGCAATATGATAAAAGTCGAAGTCCGTGCTCACAATGATATGAATTGGTGTAGGATACTCAACACTTAAAGTAAACTCAATTACGCTCCCCTTAATAAAAAAAATGTAGATAAAGGGGAAGTGTACGTTTTTAAATACTCCACAGATTTTTTTGAGATTTCACATATGAATTCTTTTTGTAAGAAAAATATACCAGAAAATAAAAACAAAAATATTGATAAGCTATTTAAATATCTATATGACAAAATATCAAACATTGCTCAGTAGGGTTTCCCTGGGTCAATTATTTTTTTCGCCACCTCTTTCGCCAAAAATATATATTTTTCGCCACTTTATATTTTTTTCGCCACCTCTTTCGGCAAAAAAAATATATTTTTCTCCACTTTATATTTTTTTTCGCCAAGTAACATAAATATATTTTTCGTTTAAGATTTTCCTTCTTTCTATCCCCCACCCTCTGCTGTAGTTGGAAAGGTAAACAAACTTTTTTTATAAACTTAAAAGGGGGAAATGAACAACTTTTCTAAAATGAGGGTCTACTTTCGTCTTACTTTTAATATTAAGGAAGATATAAGTCCACGAATATTACAAAATTCTTGGAGGACATGTCTTGACCTTATGATACCAGTTTTTTTTGGAGAAAAGTTTCTTCAAATAATAAAAATATGTACCCTTTTGTACTAAGAAATGATAGTCATTTAATACATTGAAGGGTTACCTCATTTGAGGAGTTGTTCCCAACCTGTTGAATACATTTCTTTATAACGACAGTTTTCTTTTCTGGACCATCGCTGATAGTTCTATAAGTAAAGTAGTCTCAGACCATGGCCATCGTATTAATGAAAATGTTGACACGTAAAACTCTTGGTAAAACTATCGCTTGAACGGTTGTTAAAACGACTTATGAAGTACCCTATCAAATCAGTTATCTATATCAAGGTTGAAGGATAGAGTTTTAAGTCGGAGAATTTTCTTGCTTTTGAACATTTTTCGTCAGTTTTCCTTTCCGAACCATCGTTTAAAAAAGTAAACGAGATAATCATCAAGTTTGACACAGGCGTTGCAAAGTTGTTAATCAATTCTTTATGTGACATGTGATGGACACTATTTAACCATATCATTTAAAAATTTTGTCGAACAATACAATCAACACCTTTATTAATTAGTCCTTTGTAGCCTACACATATAAATTGCAATCAGCTGATTATTGATTTTCTGTCAAAATAGTAACGAGTTCAAGGTGACTTCCGAATATTGTCTAATCTTCTTCTTCTGGTATTCTTTTTCCGTCCACGTTGGGACAACCTTAATTGAGTAGAATTTTCTTTCTTCAATATCTACAGACAACAGTAATCCGTCATCACAATAATCAGGTAAAGTCCGAGAAATCCGAAAAATATAAACAAACAAGATGGACGAAATAAAATCGTTATTTATGTTTCTTTCGCCAATTTCTTTCGCAAATGATGAATTTTAATCGCCATAATTATTATTTTTTCGCAAAATGCAAAAATGGCGACCGCCAGCAGAAACCCTGTTGCTCAGATAAAAGCAATCATATTGAATTTAAATAATTTTTGGGGATTTTTGTTTAAATCGTAGATCGAATACTCATCTTATATCATTTGATGACTTATTTGTAATTCCTGATTTTTCCCTTTTGGTACACAATCTATTTTTGCAATTCCTTCGTTTTGTAGAACTTCATTTTTGTTCCATCAAAACTTGGGCAAGTTTAATTTCTTAATTAATTGAACGATTTTCTTAAGCTACCGATCATTTATCGCCTTTGAAAAATATCCTTTGTTTTATTTTTTATATTTACATTTGAAGAACTAAATTATGTCAATAACAAACAGAAACATTTTCTAAACCCCCTAACCAATCACTCGCCCTTAATGTTTGGAGGATTCAAACTTTTTTTCGTCTCTTTCTCTCTAAAAGAACCGTTATTTTGACCAATTGATCTCTAACCCGGGCATTTATACAGGTCGAACACAAGTTCAGGAATCACACTCCTTTGTATTTTTTGTAGCAAAAACAGCATTGACGACGAATCACATTTTGTTCTTGACCTTTTTCTTTATACTGAATTTAGAGATAAACGTTTCAAAGACATTATATTAGATGTCAACTACTTGAAAATGAACAATGACGAAAAACTTTATCATATCTTAATCAACTTTCACGAAAAACTGCTAAATATCTGGTGGACTCAATTAGGAAACGACGTCAAGTTGTATTTGCACAAGTTTGAATAATTATCGTAATCTATAATTTATTGATGAATATATATCCTATTGTAATTATTATATCATATGACTAGATACATTCAATTTGATTATTGATACTAACTATCAAACTCGTGACACAAATCAGATATGAATTTTAATATTTAATATTATTTAGGTGACTTATAGACCGATTGGGTCGAGTGTTTATGTATGTATTATATTAAACCATGTTAATTGACACACTACTGTAATTACACAAGTCACTATAACAAATGCTCTACTTACTAACTTACTTACTATTTCAATTTGCAAGAACTACATGATAGGCCAGTAATTAAAAACAAAGGTTTAACCGTTCGGCTATTTACATTTTGGATTTTATTTCTTATTTCATTATGATTCTAATGTTTGTCTATTTAGGTTAGTGTTACCTTTAACTATTATTTGCACAACTTCGAGGTCAACACCAGCATCGTTCGTTGCTTTGCAGACGTAAAAACCCTGATCTTCATGGATAACTTTGGTAAATTGCAGAAAATCTTCAACTTGTTTTGCATTAGATGGAAGTTGTTCCTAAAATTTATCTTAATGGTTATAATCATCCGATAATATACATATTTTTCTGATCTTGATGTCAGCTTTCAAAAGTTTGAACTTCAATTGTTTAAACAATTATCTACTTAAGATGTGTAAACACTTGAACACATAACACGCAGTAGTGTTTTTTGTTTGAAAAATCTTATATTACAATCAAATCAATGTTCATAAAGACATTCATCTTAAACTTCGGAGTCTTCCGTAAACCCAATCATCAGTTTATATTTGTTGACTAAACGTGACAAATAACAACCTAGCAGATTTACATTTAATTTAAAGCATCTAAATCTAAACGAAGTCGCTTAATTCATGCAAACGAATCGAACCAAATAGAATAAAACAAGAACACTAAATATGACAAAAACATTTGCACAAAAATCCAAGGCCGTTAATAGAAACCCATATTGCCTAGTTAATTAAATCTTAAATGTAATTTTAACTCCTTTCGTGTAATGTAATTTGTTTTCAGTTTTCTCCCTACTTTTGAACTAAACACAATTATATTGCTTTGTTTCATAACAATAATTGTTGTAAGGTGAAAACAAGTATCTTGTCAGGGAGGAATAAATTGTAATTTGTAGAAAACCAAATCTAAATCAAAGAAAACTTTCTCTTTAAAACTGACATAATTAATATATTTAATTCTTTATTGACAAAAAATTTAGGACTTTCGAACAACAGTATACTACATGTTTTTAGGACGTGACGTATTGTCAAAATAAAAACAGTCGGAATTAACATTGGAACCAACTTTACTCCTCTTCTTTCCGATGATTTCCTTATTCACATAATGTGCACCTCATACAGTAACGTCTTGGGAAGACGACAAAAGTTAACGTCAGCTTTTAATATTACTTTTGCTATAAGGGTGTTCTCTAACCAAAAACGGTTAGGTGAATGCATCCCAGCGAAGTTAAAATAAAGAAACAAATATAAATAAAATTGGTTTGTTTCATATCGTAAATTACATTTATAAATTTACAATGAAGGTCACTTGCTCTGTTATTAGTTTTCGAACTTGTGTTTTGTATTCTATGTTTCTCCATTTGGACGTTTTCATATACTGTCCTCAGCATTCTCGATTCATCCTTCGTTTTTGAATAACATACAAAAATTGGAGATTAACTAATCATGAAATCACGGAATAGTAGAGGTCATGCTATTGGCATATAGATTGTGAGTTTTAGTTTTGCAAGACCTATTCGCATTAATTTTATAAAAACATCACAAAAGTATTGTGGTTTCCTGCTTTCGATACTTGTCTCGCCATTTAATTATATCATATATTACTAAAAGATTTAAGAAACCAGACTTTTGACTGCTCACATTTAATCCTTCCCACACAATCGTTGGGAATGGAATGCCTTCTGCAAAACATGGAATTCTAGCAATTTGAGATCCTACCATTAAGGTAACACTCTTCTGTGTGTTGATCTGGGGTCTCGTCATTTTTGTTGTTACTAGAATACAAATGATATTGGAATTATACTCTAATATATCTATTAGGACCAAAAAAGTAGTATTCATTATGATGTTTTTTTCTTTACGCGTTAGACAACCAATGAAAACTATCTCTAAATAGAACATTTTATAGGATAGTCAATGGTTCATCGTTTTCTTTTTGATGTAGATTGTTTAAATAATGAGTGTATTGTTTTGATACAAGTGTCTTTATAAATTAAACAGACTTAAGGGGGTACAGAACACCTAAGATAAGATAACTCTAACTCATAGTCCGATTCATTGCTACGTTTTAAAATCATGTGCAATATGCAAGCTTTTAAAAGATCATGATCAGAATGTTTACATTATTGCTATGAGCAGCTGTACACCTATTGTTATTCATTTAATCTTTTAATCCATTTAAAGTTACTTATTTTCAATAAATGAATCTTCAAAGATACATAAAAGGGAAATTTCAGAGTGAAAAAAATTACAAAAAAAACCAGGAAGTTAGAAAAGTAGGGAAACAGAAAGGACCATAACTGTTTTCGTGTTTTACTTGCCAATGCCTAGGTCTTACATAAAATAAAATAAAATACAAAAAGTCAAAAGTCTAAGGATTATACCATTTGATTTTAGGGGGGGGGGGCTAGAAATAAAAATGTTTTCCTGCATTTTTTTGAATCATTGGAAAAGGGGGGAATTTGCACCAGGAAATTTTAAGTTCGGGATTTCGGGATAAGGGATTTCTTTTTTCGAACTTCGGAATAGCGGGATTTAAATTTATTTAATTCGGGATTTCATGTTTTTAGACCGGGATTTCGGGATCAGGACCCCTTCTACCTACCCTCCATCATCTGACATCATTGTCCTGAATTTTAATTTTACATTCTTTAGGGACCTGCACTTTTCATTAGTTTATCCTGAACTTGTCTATATAGATTGCAATCTGCTTGTTATGCCAAATTACTGTTGCTGTTTTTGTTTGCTCAAATGCTTTTCATGCCTTTTTTCAAATTTCATCCAAGCATCTGGCAATAAAATGTTAACTAAATAAATAAATAAACTATGGACAATTATACAATGCTTCTGTTCGTAGATCTTCGTACAAGATTGATTAAAATCAAAACTGAATGGACTCCACAATACTTTTTTTTAAAACCATACATGTAGTTTTTAATGAAATATGGGCTTAGTAATTAATATACGTAGTAATCAGGTAATGTTAAATAGGTTATGAATAATTTATAATTCCAAAATTTCTGGCATATATTTTTGAAGTGCAATTGAATATTTTATTATATGATTTATATTCATGTAAAAAGTAAAAATATACCGAGGGGGATAATCAACCACCAGTGGAGCATTAACATGTCATGGAAAAAAGACAAGAAGAAGAAAAAAACATCCTATTCAGTCCACAAGACAATACACACATGTATGCACTTTCATATTCATCTGAATAAAAAAAATATTAGTATCTTTTTTCAAATTTTATCCTGACAATTTATTTTAAGTGTAGAAAATAAACGGGTGTCTTCTATTCCGTCCGCAATTTTAGGGAACGAAAAGTCTATATTTAGAATCGTGGTTGAAACTGAAACTACACATGTATGATATAAATAGAACATGTTATTTTTGCATTATCAATGAATTTCGAAGGGATAGCAAAATTTGTTATTTTTCTTTTATTGTGCTTTTGTACCTTTCCGATTTCTTTTTATCAAATGAAATTTTGAAATAAATATAAAAAAGAAAGTGTGGTGTTATATTGCAAGTGATAAGTGATTTTTTTTCTTCTCAAGTCTCAATTCCAGATTATTACTGAATAGAGTAATCGTTCTCTATAATAATAAGGGGCCCAAAAAATAATGTGAAACTTGTAACTGCCGTGCTTTTAACTAAAAACCGGTTGTATCTTATTTTCATAACCTCTGCAGAAATACTAAAAAAGTTTTATGTTTAATGAACTTGATTTCACAGTATAAGGATTTTGCACAGTCAACTATCTATATTTCATCTCTCATGAGCCGTCATTCTTTGCACGAATAGTTTTGTTCTTAAGTTTTGAATTGTATATTTTTGTATTTTTGAATCTGTAGACCAATAAATTGAAAATCTTGCTCATGTAAAGCATCTGCCAACTTTAAAGCTTTTCCCTATGTATCATAGGTTTTTTGACGTGTCAAATAAAAAAATCAATTACATCCTTTTTTTGTCCCTGCAACTGAATGTCAAGGGGGTTGTATTGTTTTACCCCTGTTCGTCTGTCCTTCCGTCCGTCCCATTTTTGGTATATATTTGGCATAACTTCTCCTACTGTTTGATTACTATGAAATTTTCACCTTGCTGTCTGTTAAGTAGTTAAGTACGTACAGTGCGCGCTTCAATAGAAACCATTCCCTTTTCAAACAATTTTATGAGACAACATGTCCATTATGTATTCCGTGTTCATAGAATGGATTGACATGTCATAAAATGTGTCTTATTGTTGTAAGGTCGATTAAAGCTTGTGTAATATGATTTTTTAAAATAAATATGAATTCATAACTACATAAAAGTTATGGCCAGTACAAGTGTTTCTTACAAAAAAACACAATTATCATCATTGGGGTCAACCTTCAAGGTCACAAGAAGGTCAAAATTTTAAGAAGGCACACTACCTCATGATGATACATCCACAAGCCAAAGATGTAAGACATAGGTCAAAGGCGAAGAAGTTATGGCCTACATGATTGTGTTTTTCATGAAAAAAACAACATAAAGTTGACCTTGAGGTCACAATAAGGTCATCATTATGCAAGACACTTAACTCCGTGATGATACATCCACGTGCCAAATATCTAAGGCCTAGTTCAAAAGACGCAAAAAAAATATGACCATTATGTACTTTTTGAAAAGATTTTGTCTTCATTTAATGAAACAATTTGAGGGGGGGGGGGGGTACTTTAAACTTATATATCATAAAAATCTAACGGTTAAATTTAAAAAAAAAATTGCAAAAACAACCGACTTGTATAGCACTCCAAATTCTTAGTTTTTTGAAAAAATTAAACGACACATTTTTTTTCCAAAAAAAAATTCTTCTTCAAATACTAGAAGCACAGCATTCACTTTTCGGGCGTGATTATGACACCCCCTATTAAATTTCGGGCAAAATTTTAAATCTAGAATAAAAAAACTTACAAGAAAAGGGTATCAGTGACCTAATATTTACCTCAGCTATCAGTATTAGCTATGCTATTGTCAATTTAAAAATTTCAACATATTTAACCCCATACCCATATTTCAGAAACTTCTAATTTTGGCCGATTTTAGTATGCAAAAGATGCTATATTTCAGTTGCCAAATCTTTTAAACCTATGGTTCAAATCTTTTAAAATTTTTACAAAATGTTGAGGTTGGCCTAGTTTATCAATGAAAAAAAAATTAGGAAAAATTAAACGACAGGAATTTTTTGGGGTATAGTGTTGGGTAATAATCTCAGTTAATTACTTCACCCATCAAAAATTCGTCCAATCGTCGTTTGATTGATTATTTAAAAAAAACACTGACCGTTGTATCATTAATATGTGTTCTTTGATTATTCAAGATAAATCTATTTTCACTACTGATTAACATTGATTAAATATAATATGAACAGCAATAATTGTCCTTTTTGACTGTTGGATTCGAATGCTCTGTTTCACAAGGAAAACTCTTTACAAAACTTAATGAAAAAAAAAATAATTGTTTGTTTTCAATTGCTAATTTATCCTTTTCCGACGGTTATGCTGTTCTTACATCTGCGACGTACTTTTTTCATGTTAATGTCAAAAGGGATAAGTTATTTTTGTCATCTAACAAATTGTTTTTTTTTTAAGTTTAGAATAGTGATATCTGAGTACTTGCCAGATTCGCATAGTCTTCCAGTGTATCCATGACGACAAATACAAACAAATTTTTCCAGCAAGTTAGCGCATGTTGCTCCGTGAAGGCATGGGTTGCTCAAACATTCGTTGGTGTCTAAATACAAAAACAATATATAATTTGTTTAATGTCAGTAATATGTAGGGAAACATTTATAACAGTATGCTCAGCAGAAGCATGGTGATGATATTACAACTTACTTTACCCTAAAAATACATGGTTAGTTTCCATAAAGGGTTAGCAACCATATGGGATTAGAAAAAAGTAAAATCACAAAAATACTGAAGTTAGAGGAAGATCAATTGGGAAAGTCCATAATCACATGGCAAAATCAAATAACAAAACGCATTAGAAGGGAGTTTGTTTCTTTCAACACAAAAAAATAAATCTGAAAGGTTTCATCAGACGAAAAAAAAACTTATAATAAAGATGAAAAAACATTAATAAAACAAATTTAAAACTAAAACGTTGTTATTAGCGTATTTGTTTTATATAAAAAAATATAGAAAGTTAAGTAGGCTCCTCAAAACATGTTAAAACAAAGCATTGCAGACGTGTTAATCACTCTGATAGGCCGCTATTTTAAATACCAAATGTCGGTAAGATAAATTCGTGACACGGTGTGCTGGTGACCTACAACGATATATACGGGGTCAGTAAACACCATGTTAGTAATAATATGTTTTAATGTTATATCCATTGAAAAACGTCAAAGTATGTTTTCATATTTTATTTTGTTTCATTTTATGTTTCAATACATCTGAATATCTGATTGCAATTCGACTTTAATACTGAGCGTTAGCGAGGGACATAATTGACAAATACCACCGCTAACGGCATGTGTAAATTTTTAACAAATCTATGAGTTATATCGATTTTTATAGAACAAAATAAACTGAAGTGAAGGTAAGTATGCAGCGTATTCTATTTTACTCCCTTGAGATAAAGTTCTAAATATCTCTAAATCTATAAGTTGCATGAATCATGTCTAAATAACCGCTAATAAAATCTGTTTAATTCTTGTCATTCACAATCTTAAAAAAAATACCATTATTGTTTTACATTTTGTGTCTCGTAAGCTATTGTCAAATACACAGTTGACATATTTTTATGTAATATCTGACATGTAAAAAAAATCAGGAAATATGGAATAATGCAATAGAAAAGAAAAGAAAAAAGATTTTAAATTTCATTTTAATGCAATATTGTTTGCATTTTTAAGGTTCACACTTTCATCTTTGGCTTTCCATTCGTATGAAGTCATGTTTAGAACTGACTTATCGCGCAAAAACACATTTAATTTGTGGAATTTGGTTTGATTTTGATTTTATACATTTTTTCCCAATCTCTGATTCATTAATTCTTTTTCTTATGCATCAGAACAGTAGTGATTTTTTAATTGCAATTTTCAACACATTGAAATCGGCATAACGATTCAAATTAGTTTACGGTGCAGGTGGATTTACGTGGTAAGTATATTGCAACAGTAATTTTTATGTAAATCTATGAGTCTGCGCTGATGTAATTTCCTTTATTCTTGTTTCATTTTAAGGTATTTGCTTTGTTCATTTGCCATTTTGATTTTCTTAGTTGAATTATTTGTTTGATATTGTATTGATTAAGATATTTATTTTCATGAAATGAAGGATCAATGATATTTCATAACAACACCGAAGAAAATAGTACTGTTTTAATGATATCATAAAACGAAAATAAAGGAATTATCTACCAAATTTTGAAATGACACAGAAACCATACATATACATCTAATCATTACAAAATTACATCATGAAGAACGTAGACACTTGAGGTGCCTTTTATGTAACATGACGTGTATAACCTTCCTTTTTTGGAACAGTATTCGAATCTATTTTTTTGTTTTGGAATCATTGTTGGAATACTTTTTCAAATAATTTACTGCAATTAAAATTGTATCTATTGATTGAGACCAAAATAAGGAAAGATGCAATAACTACAATAATCGAAATGACTCTTACAGAACAACCTCCTCTTGGGGAAAACCAATTAAAAATCCAAATCATGCGTAAACAATTGAAATGGACCTACTGCTAAGTCCGAACATGCAGGATCTAGACGATACCAACGTACTGACTTCTGCGCTGGCCATACGTTCATTTTACAATATCGAAAAGAACATTAAGATATTTGATGGAACTATTTGGGTTTATAGTATCTTAAACATCATTGAATTACATGTTACACAAGCATTAATTGATATTTTCAATACACCTGAAAGTGAAAAAAGGACTTCTCCAGATGATGTTTTTCATTCGAAAAGTTATGTTTGAATTCTCCAGCACAAGAGTACAAAATGAGTCAGCCAAAATAGGCGTACAATAAATACTCGTTGGAATGATTAATGTTTGTTGAAAAATCTGTGTGCTAATATTTTATGGACCTTAAAAATCCATCTTGATGCTTAGTTTGGTTCTTTATAGTCGGATTTAAAATAGCCTAAGACACATAATTTGTTTTTACGACTTTTGTTAAAATTAATTTTGTAGAATATACCATTTTGACACAATTCTCCCGAATAACCAGGTTTACAACTACAATTAAATGATCCTTTGGTATTGATACATGTTCCACCATTATAACATGGATGTGTCTTGCATTCATCAATATCTATAAACGAAACGAAAATATCACTGCAATTTTATTTGCAAAAATAATGAAAACGATGTGTATTTGGAATAATTTGTATAGGTCTTAACCGGTTTATGGGTTTTCTCCATTTAAAACATTGGATTGAATCTTGTGTCTATCTATTTAAGTAGACGTTATAGTTTGGAAGATGTTCTTTCTCTTATAACTTTAATTAAATTCATAACTCAGGCGGTCTATTTTGTTTTCATAACATTGGTGTAATGAAGACGAATTGCCATCGTTTATCCCGTTTAAATTGTTTTACACGTCTAGTCATTTTTTGATGGCCCTTTATAGCTTACTGTTCGGTGTGAGCCAAGGCACAATGTTGAAGATCGTACTTTGAACTATAATTGTTTACTTTTACAAATTATGACTTGGATGGTTGTCTCATTGGCACTCATACCACATCTTCTTATATATAAATACGTTGGTATATTTGATTTCGAATTTACAAAAATGACGACATCGTTCATCTTTAAATGAGAAATAATAACAATTTTGATTCAGATGTAGTTTGTCATGACATCAAAAACAAAAAATGAAAAAAAATACTTTTGCTTTAAATAATAAAACCAAAATGCCAAACAACTACTATTTTTTGTTTTTTGTTTTAATATTTTAAAACGAAAACACTGACAGACGCTGTAAATATGCGAGTGTTTTTGTATTGCATTATTCATTTAAATCAACTGTACATGCGATGGTTTTCTAACTGGACCCTCGGCATGTCATTCCGTCGCTAGTAATGTGTAAGATGTGTAAGAGCATATTAGAAAGTGTTGACATCGTTTGTGTAGCTTCCGTTTTAATCCAGAAAATATATAAAATTGTTAAAAGTGAGTACATGTATATGTATCAGAAAACAATATCAAATATTTTTATTTCGAGAAAAAACGTATATGTGGTATCACTGCACGACTTATAATTCATATACTTCATATGTGGTATGATTTCCAGTGAGACAAGTATTCACCAAATGTCAAATGAAGAGGATGCTATCAATTATAGGCATCCGTACGGCCATGCAACAATGAGAAAATCCAATAACCAGATATTCCCCTAAAGAAGGCGAGAAGTTGATAAATGTTAAACGATTATAATGTGAAAACTAACGCCCTTGTCTATTACAAAACAATTTACGAACAATACATATGCGTTATGAACCAACAACCACTCACTACAGGCTCAATATGTTATATAGACACATTGAGAATGTGGCTGGGTTAAGCATGTTTGTGAATGCTCAACCATCTCCATTTGTCTTGTTCATGTATGTATTACACATCAACATTGTTATTTTTACTCCAGTATTATGACTTGATCCAGAATATGACAAAATCAAAACATCGATTACCTATTTCACATTGTGCTCCTGTGAAACCATCACTACAGCTACATGTATAACCATTGAGTTCGTCAATGCAGGTGCCGTTATGACAAGGGTTACTGGAACATTCATTTATATCTGTGGAAATAAAATTGTTGCAAATAATCATGATTTCTTAAATATTTTTCTTTCCTTGAAATGTTTGATTTAACACTGTTTCACATGTTATCACTAATTTATCATATTTTTCTGGTATATGTTAATTAGCATTGCCTTTGTCTTTCAGCATGTATGTTTATCATCGAGGTAACTTTTTATCCACAAAACTGTTTTCATCATTTTCTCGTTTAATAAATGTGTATATACAAATAATAAGACGTTGTGTGATGGCCAAATCGTAAGCTTTATATATTTTGTTTGAAATCGTAAGAAGGAAATCATTGTAATCAACAGACAATATGAAAACGATTTGATTTTAAACAAATTTAACAGTTTAAATACAATATACAATATGACATATACGTTGTAGATTCGTCTGGACCAGCCTTTCAATTCGGTCAATGTTTTTAAGACAGACGAATGCGTTTTAGCAAATTAGGTGAAAATTAATCCACAAAAGTGACTTTGACGAAAGTAATTGATAGAGTAATATTTTCATTAACTGCAGTGTTTGAATATCTTGTCGGTTCTTAATCTAGAAGAGGAGACCAGAGCCTATGCTCACGTAGGATCAGAATCATTCGAGTACTAGAAAATGTAAATAACTTTAAAATAATTTAGTCACCGGAAACGAGTGGAGCACTTAGGAAAACCAGTTCAGGTTTAAGAAATATAATATTTCTATTCTGTACAATATAAAACATATAATACAGAAATATGTCTTTCTTTTTGCTTTTATTGCCAACCATTTTGTGTCTTTCACGTAATTAAATAACTATTGATGCTAAAAAAACAAAAGGTTTTAGGTACGAAAGAATTTAAAAAAAAATCAGATTCGGTCTTTTAATTCAACCGTAGTTACCATATATACAACAAAACATTATCAAAAAATGGCAAAAGTAGTATAATATTGTTCCAAAGTCATCAATGGATTAAGATAAAAAAAAAATATGGGTTTCAAACTCTTACAAGGGAAACACATTAATTATAAGAGAAAAACAACGAAATAACAGACACTCTGAAACACTACAAAAGCACGCGACAATGCAACATACATAGAAACGAACTCTTATACAACAAATGCCAATTTCCTTACTTGGCGAAAAAATGGTGGTTTGAACCTAGTTTTGTAGCTATCCAAGCCTCGAGCTCGCACTTTATGGCTATGTTAATTATACTGAAAAAATGACAACACTTCATGAGAGGTACAAATAAAAACAAGAACACTCACAACAGAAAAATACATAAATACATAATATAAAAGTACATTTTGACATGTTACCACAACATAAAACCAACGATTACTGCACATATTTAATGTTTTTACAACAATTACAAGAATATTAATATAGAATTGTGTTAGTTATTGTGTAATTACATTTAGCAACTGTATTATATCGGATTTTCTTCTAAATTAAACTGCAAACAAATAAGTATACATGTTATGATGGTATGATACTAAACCCCTAACGGGAAGGATTGTGCCTGATGTTCATATGATGAAATCATAATCTTTCAGTCAGTTTAATTGAAGTCTGGAGCTGGTATGTCAGTTAACTGCTAGTAGTCTGTTGTTATTTATGTATTATTGTCATTTTGTTTATTTTCTTTGGTTACATCTTCTGACATCAGACTCGGACTTCTCTTGAACTGAATTTAAATGTGCGTATTGTTATGCGTTTACTTTTCTACATTGGGTAGAGGTATAGGGGGAGGGTTGAGATATCCCAAATATGTTTAACCCCCCGCATTTTTGCGCCTGTCCCAAGTCAGGAGCCTCTGGCCTTTGTTAGTCTTGTATTATTTTAATTCTAGTTTCTTGTGTACAATTTAGAAATTAGTATGGCGTTCATTATCACTGAACTAGTATATATTTGTTTAGGGGCCAGTTGAAGGACGCCTCCGGGTGCGGAAATTTCTCGCTACATTGAAGACCTGTTGGTGACCTTCTGCTGTTGTTTTTTTCTATGGTCGGGTTGTTGTCTCTTTGGCACATTCCCCATTTCCATTCTCAATTTTGTTGTGAATATAGTTGCTTTAAACTAAAATCTTATTAAAGATTAATAGGTGATTAATTATGTTTCCTATTCCATACGAATAGGAAACAAACAATTGAATTAAAACTACAAACGATAATACAATAAACAATATCCTATCAGAATCACAAATACAATATCATAACTTAATACAGTAACGCTTGATGTACAAAAACCAAAGACGTCCTAAAGCAATGGGAATTAACACATGCCACAGTCATATTCGGGAGTATCAAAACATGTATAAATACCTGTTTCACAATGAGTTCCTGTAAAACCAACTAGACAGCTACATGTATAACTATTTACTTTATCATAACATATCCCGTGTTGACATGGATTACTGGAACATTCATTAATATCTGGAATAATAAATCGTATGCACGTAATCTTGAGCTCAAAATCCATTAACTTTACTTAGTGTAACAACATTTCATAGAAAACTACTGTTATGTGGTATTGTATGATTCGTTCATGTAATGCGCTATGCTTTTCTAACAGGGGTAAGCAATTATTCTTTAAATATATCTAAACATGTAATACTGATCGTAAGCAATGGAATATTCAAAACTTGTGTGCTTAGAAACGGGTTTATAGTTCACTCTCGGAAAGTTAGATATATATATATATAAATATATGTTGTACCCTTTTTGATTTGTTATGTATTATACGTTGTAGTGTACTGTATCATATTACATGATCCATCGCCCTGTAAGATTATTCGTTGACTACTTATTCAGTCATTTTATAAATATATTTAAACCAAACTGATATAGAAAATCTACATACAAAATGACGAAATACATGTTTATATAATAATGAAATGTTGAGATATGTTTTCCAATGAGACAAATCTCCACAAAAGACCAAATGACACAGATTTTAAAGGTTCATTTAGTTCTCTAGCTTTGTTTAAACACAAACGTTACAGACGTTACTGTTATTTGAACCGTTAATTACGTGCAACCTAGTTTAATTGCAATTAGAACATGGGTTGTGTTCAAAGCGAAAGGAGAACGTCATTTTAAATTAGAAAAAATAATAAATCTGCGGTATATTTCTTTAAACTGTTTTTGTTTTGTATGTAGCATGAAGAATAACTCGTGTCTTATCAACATATTATTTTCATTAAATTCATGTTTCGACATACAAAAACTAGCATAACAATTACATGATTACATTTCACAGTTCCAAAACTCGAGAATGTGAAAAAAATCTTATTCCGTTAATGATTTTAAGAACCAAGTGCCATACGAATCTAAATCACAATCGTTGCAGGTCAGGGCAATTTTGATTGCCACTAAAGAAGAGGGTGTAATGGATTGAGGCAGTAATTTGCCTAACAGCAGGCCTGTATATGTTGTTGTAAGGATTTGTTAACTTACAAAGAGAGTGGCACTCTCTTTACTCACAGTACCATATTCAACGACATTGCTGTGTACTTCTGATATAATACTGATAAACAGTATGAATAAATAAATATTGTCTCATTAAATACAAAAATATATGTGTAACAGTTAAAGCCTATTGTTGTTATCTTACCGGTGCTGCAACAGTTACCGACATACCCATGTGTGCAGTTACAATAAGAACAGGCGTTATACGGCCATGTTATTAAATCTACACAGACTCCGTATTTCCGACAAACTGCAACATTACCACAGGCTACAAGATAATTACAAATGTTAAGGACTATATTAACTTACCATGTACATTTTCAAAAAGTCAATTTACAAGGATTATACATTGTTTGAGTAGTGAAATTGATAGTTATTGAAAAGTTTAATATTTTGATATGATAAAAATATAATCGTTCAATGTGGAATCGTTTGAAACTATTGTAAACTTTGACTGCTATAAAAAATCAATTGACGAGAATGTCAGTTTATATCTATATATACAACAACATAATTTTGTTATACTACACTTCAATATAAATAGAACAGTCTTACATTTTTTAACCAAGAATTAGGTGGAATGCTTGCACAAAATATGTCTTCGATAAAAAAAAAAAGATTATAAATAAATCGTTTAACGTACCTTCATGTGCTGTCGAAAAGAAAAACACTGGCATTTGTTTTATGGGCTTATAAATTATATAAAGTAACTAGTTTAGGTCGTGATGTGGTGATCGCTCTGCTGTGTTTGAAAGAACTTTACTTTCCGCCTGTCCCAAGACTTTTTTAGTCTTGTATTATTTTAATTCAAGTTTCTTGCGTTCAATTTGGAGTTAAGTATGGCGTTCATTATCACTGAACTAGTATATATATTTGTTAAGGTGCCAGCTGAAGGACGCCTCCGGCTGCGGGAATTTCTCGCTGCATTGTAGACCTGTTGGTGACCTTGTGTTGTTGTCTCTTCTATGGTCGGGTTGTTGTCTCTTTGACACATTTCTCATTTCCAATCTCAATTTTATCTATATTTAGTTTAGAGATATTTTCAAACACCTTTTGATATCCTAATCCTAAGAATTGTAAAAAAACAAAAGTAGATAGAAGTTCTTCTTTTTAGACGTTCATAACTTTATTTTAGTTTTGGAAACACAATCTGTGTATTGCAATAATGAGAGCTTTTCAATAGCATGAAAACTATTTGAAAATGAATTTAATTCTATCAAATAGTACTAACAGTTTGTTCCTCTAATAATGCATTAAAATTATGTTGTTCTTGAATACGATTTTCATAGTAATAAATTTCCATGCAGATACCCGCATTTTGTTGGAGGCTATATATTTGACCAAAAATTGTTAAAATCCACTCCATTTAAGACTAGGTGAATAGATTTTTCATCGGCAATCATTTCATATTTCCTCGCATGATTTGCATATGCTACGTAAAGCACATTACGCACTTTGTACAAATGGAGCTACTCTCGTTAAATACCAACGTGGTCATTTATTTGATTGAATTTGTATTGATCCCATTCTAAAACGTAAGAGCAAATCAATACTGAAATCCGACGAAAATTGAATACAAAAAAGTCACTTATTAAATGTCAAAATTAAAACCTTAAATACATCAAACGATTTGATAACGACTGTCATATTCATGACTTGGTACAAGCATTATCTTCTGTAGAAAAATGTAAATTAAACCTGATTTTATAGCTAGTTATATCTGTATGACAGTTGCATTAAATTCAATTATATTGACAACGATGTGTGAACAAAACAAACAGCCATAATAAGTCAAATTGCTAAAAACTAACATCGCATAATATGGATTTTTAATTTTCATGGGTAAATATTTTCGTGAGGTAAGGAAAACGGACATAATCGTTGATATTTGAATTATTTGTTTTACCGAAGTCGTCATGCAACGCAAGCCTATATCAACTTTGTTAATTGTTTAATATTTATTTTCACAAAAAAAGTGGTATCCAACGAATAATAATGAATCCACAGTTTATAATAAAAAACGAAATTTAAAATAAAAATGAAGTATAAAAAAAAATTAAAATGTCAATTGTTCTTGAACAATTGAGAGGTCTTTCCTTTTATAATGTAAAATATATGTTCAAATAGACGTAGAATGTATTGAAAAGCTTTAAAACACACTGAAAATCCTTTAAATAAGGTCAAAAACACATAATTCGCTATATGGGACATGACCTTGACCTTTGACCTTTTGACCTTTGTCAAGGTCATTAGTCCCCAATGTCATTGCTGAAGACCCCATGGGTCTAGGACCTTTGGTTATATAGTAAAAGCTGATTTTGTCTTTTCAGAAACCTAAAACAGGGGTTATGCCCCTTATAAAAAGGTCAAATCTCTTTGGTCTAAATGTAACAAAGTTGCGCCTTAATGACCCAAACATTTTCCACTATTCAAAACTTCTGTAAGTATAATGGTTTCTGAGATTATCCCATAACAAGGTGTTAGGTCAAAGGTCAAGGTCAACATACAAATTTGACCTTGAGGTATTTTTCAAAGATACATGAATTGATGATGATTGGTGAAGATCCTAGGTGTCTACGACTTACGGTTTCTGAGTTTTGGTGGCCAACCGACACTGGTTAATTTTCATAGGGGCATAACCCTACCAATGAGTCGTTGAATCTTTTCGATCCAAATGTAACGAAGAACCGGGGTCTGGTCCTGAACAAATTTCACCCTTTGTTTTTTTTCTACCTATTACGGTTACGGTGTTGGAACGATAACAAGGTTTTTGGGTTTCGGAGGGATTACTCCGAACCGACAAAATATTTCGACTCACAGGGTGAGTTCCGGATAGGTATTCATGACACCGATACAAAGTGTGAACATGAAAGGGACATGGTTTACGGTTACGGAGGGAAATTTTGTCAAAGTTTGGCGGAACAAAAAGAATAATAATTAAACTGTCAATTGTTCTTGAACAATTGAGAGGTCTTTCCTTTTGTAATGTAAAATACATGTTCCAACAGACGTAGAATGTATTGAAGAGGTCAAGGTCAACCTGAAAAAGCTCGAAAACACATTAAAAATCCTTTATATAAGGTTAAAAACACTAAATTCGCTATTTTGGACATGACCTTGACCTTTGACCTTTTGACCTTTGTCAAGGTCATTAGTCCCCAATGCCATTACTGAAGACCCCAAGGGTCTAGGACCTTTGGTTATATAGTAAAAGCTGATTTTGTCTTTTCAGAAACCTAAAACAGGGGTTATGCCCCTTATAGAAAGGTCAAATCTCTTTGGTCAAAATGTAACAAAGTTGCGCCATAATGACCCAAACATTTTCTCCCCTATTTAAAACTTCTGTAATTATAATGGTTTCTGAGATTATCCCATAACAAGGTGTTAGGTCAAAGGTCAAGGTCAACATACAAATTTGACCTTGAGGTATTTTTTAAAGATACATGAATTGATGATGATTGGTGAAGATCCTAGGTGTCTAAGACTTACGGTTTCTGAGTTTTGGTGGCCAACCGACACCGGTTAATTTTGATAGGGGCATAACCCTACCAATGAGTCGTTGAATCTTTTCGATCCAAATGTAACGAAGAACCGGGGTCTGGTCCTGAACAAATTTCACCCTTCGTTTTTTTTCTACCTATTACGGTTACGGTGTTGGAACGATAACAAGGTTTTTTGGTTTCGGAGGGATTACTCCGAACCGACAAAATATTTCGACTCACAGGGTGAGTTCCGGATAGGTATTCATGAAACCAATACAAAGTGTGAACATGAAAGCGACATGGTTTACGGTTACGGAGGGAAATTTTGTCAAAGTTTGGCGGAACAAGAAGAATAATAATAATAATCAGAAGAAATACAGTAAGGTCTTTCCCTTTAGTAAAAGGAAAGACCTTAATAATAATAATAATAATAAATATAAATCAATTGCTTTTGAAAAGCAATTGTAAACGGTCTTTCCCCCTTTGAAATTGATTATATGGGGGGGGGGGGGGTTTGTTTGTTCGTTTGTTTGTTTGTTTCGGTATGGGGTCTATATTATTGTGTTACCGGAGAAGTTTCATGTTTAGTTTGGAAAGTTTTTATTTTATTTTAGGTACAGCGCGCGCGCCAGATTGAGGAGACACCACGTGACGCGGGTTTATATTAACAACAACTTAGTCTTTTTATTTCTTTTTAGGTGGGGACGTTAAACAGACAACATCTATAGAGATGGAATGTACACAATGTAATTTCTTTTGTCATTGTAGGAAATTGACATTTTGTTCACAGTTCACCAGCAGTGCATGATTTGGATTTAATTGTTCCGGTGTAACTTTAAAACACGTTTAAGGATTATTTTCTTAAAATGTACATTTTTCAGCACAAGTTTTGTAACAGATAAGTTTTTCAATCCAGGAGCGGACATTTTTATTGTAGGATTTCACTGAGATTTACGGACCTAGCAAGCGATTTTTACGGCATTGCCATTTTTTTTCTCTAGGAAAAGCTGTGAGAGATATCTGCACCAAGTTTTTTTTATAAACTTTTAGTACATGTATGCCCTGCTGACTGCAAATTTTGAGGTCGATTGTACTTGTAGTTTCAGAGTACATGTGGATTTTTTTTCAGAAGTGACGCAAGAACAATATTAAATTTCAATGTTTCATGAAACATGATTGATTGATCATGATTGATTGATTGATTGATTGATTGATTGATTAGTTGGTTGGTTGGTTGGTTGGTTGGTTGGTTAAACACGTCGGATAGGGTCAATTGAAACAGCGAAAAAGAAACAAAGAAGATCTTGAACCCTATGATAAACACATGAGACGGAAACATGATTGATTGATTGATTGATTGGGAAACATGATTGATTGATTGATTGATTGATTGATCATGATCATGATCATTATTGGTTGATTAATCATGATCATGATTGATTGGTTGGTTGGTTGGTTGGCAAACACACATAAAACTCTTCAAGTAGTGCCCCAAATCACATATGTACATGACCTTGACCTTTGACCTTGTAACCTTTGTCAAGGTCATTGCTTCACAATGTCATTTCAAAAGACCCTATAGGTCAAGGTCATTTGGTTTAAGAGTTTTGTCTTATAATGGCTTTATATAAACCATCAATGGGGATTATGTCCCTTACACAATGGTAAAACCAATACAGTCGAAATGTAACAAAGTTGCCCCTTGAGGTACCAAACATATTTCACTATGTAAATTTTCTGTATCTATAACCATTCCAAAGTTATAGGGAAATCAAAGACCAATAAAAATCTAAAATACGACCTTGACCTTTGACCTTGACCTTATTTTAATTTTTTTGGACCAAGGATCTAAAATCAAAATACCCTAGGTCTCTATTACTTATGGTTTTCCAGTTTAAAATACATTTCTAAATTTCAAAAACAAAAGGGGAAATAACTCTCATATGGAATCTCCATACGGCTTCGGTCAAAATAAAACAGAACATCCTGAGGATGTAACGCGCCATTTGGAAAAATAAATTTGTCAGTTTCTTATACGGTTGTGAAGATTAAGCGATAACAAGAAAAACAGTGTTCGGGGAGATAACTCTTATATGGGAAAGTGTTCGGTTAAGCAGGGTTAGTCTCAAAAGCGCATAAACTGTTCGATATCATATTTCATTTATCTAAGCGACATCTTGCGAAACAAAAAAACAGCGAAGGAAAAAAAAGTTGGCGGAAGAAAAAAAAAAATAATAATAATCAGAACAAAAACAATAGGTCTTTCATCCGAAAGGTGAAAGACCTAATAATCAGAAGAAATACAGTAAGGTCTTTCCTTATAGAAAAAGGAAAGACCTTAATTAATACCTTAACATGTTAAAACATATAAGATTTTGTTTCGTACTGATATATATCATGAAATACTGAGTATATTTAGAACGATTAAATTGATGAATTCATAAGACAAGAACAAATGATGCTTCTAACAGGTGGTATGATGTTTTCTCTGTTGTATTCGGCACAACACTGCTCGGTTAAACGTGCATCTATTTCTAGGACTCCAATGAGAAATTATCCATGTATTTTATAGAGGATACGACAACTGCTTTCCAGAAAAAATGGTGTTTAGATAGATAAAGAGATTTGTGACTTTATGTTCTGTATTGAAATGAAAATCATGATTTTGTAAGTACCCAGCCGGGAAAAAAAATTGGTTGAAAATAAGGTTTGCTGTAAGTCTGTTAAGTAATAAGACACATCATCTCATGTTTTAATCGACGAACGCATAAATTCATGAAAATAGATAACTATATAGGATCTGTTTCGTCATTCAAAAGTTCGTTTCAGTAAACTGGTCTTTTATCATCCTATACAAATTAACACGATCAAGCAACATAATTTTCAACTCCTTTGTATATTTCATTTGCAAAATCGGAATGTAAGTATAACCATCCATTCACAGGAAAGCCAATATGTTGAACAAATGCCGTGATTAAACAAAGTATAAGGAAACTGATATCTTGCATTTAATCAAATTTGATGTAATCACCTATGATATCAGACTAAGTAGTTATTACCCACATTTAATTGTAATAGTTGAAAAATATACATACCTTTAACGGTCACCAACGATATTGAGCAAATAATAAGTACCCCTACAATAGTTAATTTGTTTTATTGAATACGTTTTATTGAAAAAGTTCTTATTGTGATTTATTTCTTTTGATCTCAAGTAATGGAGAGCATTGTCTTTCAATGTTTACTTCTATTATAACTTTACCAGGAAAGAAAATTGAAATAGCCCATTGTGTTACCTATACTATAATCTCGTTGTTGTTTGCTTCAATATATATCAACTACATGAAGATTTTAGTTTATGTTCTAGTCCCCTCCTTCTACATGTCCTGGTTTATCTTGATGGATAAAATGTAACTCCTGATGTGGACTACATGTTTGTCATATAATGTTAAATGATTTTAAATGCATAAAAACCGAAATGCTAAAATTTTAACGCATTTTGACTGCTCAAATAGAACGAGTGCAGTATAAATTAGTATATTATGCTCTACTACAAAAAAACTATGATCAAATCGCAAGTTAAGCTATTATGTCACCTTTTTTCAAAACGGCAGACGAATGCCAAAAGCAAAACGACATAACGGTCACTATAAGTAATGAGATACATATATGGATCAATTTGTTAAATACTTTCTAAGTAACCGATATTTACCGGTTTCTGGCTGGTTTGTTTTTTCACAAAAATACAATCTGATTATTGATCTAGATATCAAATTAATCAAAAGCACTTTGATTCACTGAAAATGTAAATTATGGTATTAGCTGGCTGTTTTTCCTGATCCCATTTCAAACACTCAAATTATAAAAAAGGCGTGCAATTACTATTGTTCTTTCTTAAAAACAAATATCAAATGGAAATGAGTTACAATTTGAGATTAAAGTCAGCAAAGACTCATCGAAACTACATATAATGCACACATGTATTAACAATTTAAGATATTTGGATGATATATTTGCTCCCAATAGTGTAATTGATTTTAACGAGAAAAAAACTGTATCAAATAGTAATCGTTATACCAGAATTTTCGATTTCAAAAAACTTTTACCAATTTTTCGTAAACATAAAGCAATATGCAGACAGCCTATACGTTCATATATTTTCATCCTATCTTTCATGGTAATATTCATTGCAAAGAACAAACAAATCGTCATTCAACTCAAAAGCTAACACAGTCTTTAAACAGACGTATTCAGAAGGGATATAGTTTTGAAACCGCTGTTAGGTCATCAAAGATTTCAATTAAGGGTATCAATATTGGTTAACTTATCTATATGCAAATCTTCCCTTAGGTACGACATAACACTGCTTGCCAGGGGAGGCGTCTTGAACTTGCAGTGAGATGACGGTGTTTTTGCTCCCCTTTGGAGGCTCCAAGGGACATTGATATAAAGAACAGCAAGAAAGCGGTGTTTTATTCCTTTTTGTTGTTATTTTGTTTTCCAAATGTGCATGTTCTGGTTGTGTGCCATCCTTTTATTCTATTACAAATCGTACAGCTTTGTGTATATACAAACCAATTAACATACATTTGTACTAAAACATAAGATGCACTGTAACACACGATTATAACTGAATCCTAGAACAATCACATGCGGCGGGCTAGCACTCTCACATAAAAGCTGCATTACATTTTTATCCATCTAAAAATCGCTTAAGATGGTCGGTTGGAAATTAGAATTAAAAACAAGAAGATTTAATATCATTTTTTATATTTGAAAATGAAACTAAGATGATCGTAAGTTCCATTAAAGCATTATTGCGTGTTGAGCATATCTTTCAAAATTGATACTTTATTCAAATGCATAACTTCCTATCACGAGGATATCAATATGGCTTCACTGCCGTCTGGCAAGCTATTGCCTCCAATTTTCTAAATCGTATTAATTACATTGATTGATTGATTGTTGGTTGCTTTACGCCGCATTATCACAAAAAGGCTATATCGCGGCGAGAGCTAATTCGAATATTTTTACAATTTAAAGCATATTTTTGAAATAAGACAAAAGGTCCTTCAATATACTGAAATTCTTGACTAAAGTAAATTGATTATATACAAATAAAAATCAACAGTAAAATAACGTGATAAAAATTAAAACCGATTTAAATATAATAACATTTTTATATTCTATAATAAATTCCAATTTCTTTTAAAATGCAACAATATTTGTAAATGGAACATTATTGAATAAATCATACATATCATTGACATTGAAATGCTTCTTACGAATATCAGCAAAGTCAATACAATTAATTAAAACATGTTTAATAGTATACTTGCAGTTGCAAGGAACACATTGTGGTTCATCTTCATTTTTTAAAAGATACTCGTGTGTTATTCTAGTATGACCAATACGACATCTAGTAATAACACACTGATCTTTTCTGCACATAATATTATTAAAAGGTTTGCCTAAATTAGGTTTAATTTCATGCAATTTATTATCATCTTTTTTACACCATTTATTTTTCAAAATAATTAAAAACATATTCTCTAATATTAGATTTAAAATCAGTATATGTTATATCAAAGTTATATAGAGGGTCACCCAGGGCATTCTTTGCCTCAAGGTCTACAGCTGTGTTTCCAAGGATTCCAACATGACTCGGAACCCAAAGAAATATTATTTCTTTCAGAAGAATTTTTAAATTCTTCATTACATATAAAATTTTGAGAATTGTTGAGTTTTTAATTTTAGTATTTCGTATAGCTTGTAAGCATGAAAGTGAATCCGAACATATAATTAATTTGGATTTATCTGAAGAAGCAATAAATTTGAAAGCCAAAATTATTGCTTCTGCTTCAGCAGTAAAGATGGATGCATCAGATGGCAAACGGAGAGTTGCAGCTCTGTCTCTGAAGACAGGAGCAGATGCAACTCTGTCACCATCTTTTGATCCATCAGTATAGACAGTTGAAAAATCTAGATAATCGGCTTTAATTTCAGCATAGTGTTGCTGAATTAAAAAAGGATTTGTTTTATTTTTATTGTGTTCACGGAGATCAAATATCATTTTTGGTTTGGGAAGTTCCCATGGAGGACATTTGCAAGTTTTAAATTGATCAACAGATTTTAAATCAAAAGAAGCTAAATGTGGTTTTAAACGTATACCTAACGGAGGAATTTTATTTTCATGTTTTGCAAAAACATCTTCATAAATCGGATTAAAAACACAGCTGTAGGCAGGATTATCTGAATAGGCTTTTAGTTTGACAGCATAGTGAAGTCCAAGCTTCAAACGTCTGTCAGAGAATGAGTGCTCATCAGCCTCTACATACAGACTCTCAACTGGTGAGGTTTTAAATGCGCCAAGACAGAGACGCAAATCTTGGTGATGCACAGCATCGAGAATCTGTATGTAGGACTTCCTCGTAGAGCCATACACTATAGAGCCATAATCTAGTTTAGATCTAACTAGAGATCTATATAAATTAAGTAAAATGTTGTGATCAGCACCCCAGTCAGTGCTGCCGACAACTTTTAAAATATCTAAAGCTTTTAAACATTTCGATTTTACCATTTTGATATGGGGTAGAAAGGTTAACTTTTTATCGAAAATTAACCCAAGAAATTTGGTTTCATCAACCATTTTAATTGGGTTGCCGTACAAAGTGAGTTCTGCATCAAGATGCAATTTCCTTTTGTTACAAAAATGCATCCCGACCGTTTTTGACATGGAAAATTTAAAACCATTTTCCAAGGCCCATTTTTCAACTCTTCCAAGACATAATTGTAATTTTCTTTCTATGTTATTCATATTTTTGCCTCTGTAACATATTAAAAAATCATCAACGTACAATGAACCTTCAATATTACTTTTTAAAACTTCAACAAGGCTGTTGATTTTAAGACTAAATAATGTCACAGATAACATACTGCCCTGAGGGACACCCATCCCTTGATCATACAGATCAGACATGGTCGAATTAACTTTAACATTAAATTGTCTGTTAGAGAGAAAATTAGAAATAAAATTAAGCATATTGCCTTTCAACCCCATATCAAATAGATCTTTTAAAATATTATATTCCCATGCAGTATCATCGGCCTTCTCAAGGTCGAAAAAGACCGACACCACATGTTCATTTTTCGCAAAACCATTACGGACAATCAAGAGTACTGCGACCCTGTCGGAATCCACACTGGATATTGGCTAATAGCCCATTGGATCCAAGAACCAAACAAGGCGATCATTGACCATCCGTTCGAGTGTTTTACGGACACAACTGGTAAGAGTAATTGGTCGATAATTAATAGGATCCGTATGATCTTTACTTGGTTTTGGAATAGGCACGACGGTTGCAAGCTTCCAGATTGATGGTAAATCATCAGATTCCCAGATGTTATTCATGAGCTGCAAGAGAGCTTCTAGCGAGGAATCTGGCAAGTGTTTTAAGAGTTGGTAGTGAATATTATCAGGCCCACAAGCTGTATCATGGGCTTTTGACAGAGATGTTTTAAGTTCTTCAAGAGAAAATAGTTTATTATAATTTTCACCATTTTTTGATTTAAAGTTTAATTTAATTTTTTCTTTTTGTTTCTGAACTTTTTTAAAGTCTTCCCTGTAGTTGTTACAAGAAGAAGATTTCGCAAAAGTTTCACCAAGCTTGTTGGCAATATCCTTTTCAGATGTTGATCAATTATTGCCGTCTTTCAAATGTTTTACAGTGGCTTTAGAATTTTTACCTTTTATTTTGTTTACCATATTCCAAACTTTTGTCATCGGAGTGCGAGATGTAATCCCGAGACAAATTTTTTTCAGGATGTTCGTCGGGCTTGCCTACAAGTCCGCCGTGCCTTTGCGCGAAAAATACGGAAATTACTCAAGTTTTCCGTCGTTGGTTGTTGATTGAACCGTCTTTCAGATTTTTTACGGTCACCTATGGCTTGATCACAAGCGTCATCAAACCATGGTTTGCTGGGATGTTTCGGATTTGCCGAGGTCTTGGGAATATAGAATAGTTCAGTCAGCAATTGACGTTAAAACTGTATTAAAAGTTAAAATTGGATCTTGTACAGTCTCAAACATCTTTGACTGACGTTCCGCTTGACAGAGATTCTCAAACAAGGACCAGTCCGCCTTGTCAAGTTTCCAACGTGGTACTCTCTGTTGGGCAGAAGTAAAAAGATGTTCAAGTACTATTGGCAAGTGATCACTTCCACATAGATCATCATGAACACGCCATGAATAATCCAGAAGCAGAGAGGGATCGCAAATAGTGATATCAATAGAAGAATAAGACCCGTTTCCAGGATGAAGATACGTATTAAATCCATCATTAAAAATGCATAATCCTTCTTGAGAGACAAAGTCCTCAATGATCTTACCTTTGGCATTATGACTCTTGCTACCCCATAAAGGATTGTGAGCATTGAAGTCGCCCATAAGTATAAATGGTGAGGGTAATTGATCAGTGAGGTTTTTGAGTTTTGCTTTATCTATAATTGAATTGGGTGGAATATATATCGAACATAAAGTAATTGTTTTGTCTAATGATAAACGAATTGCAACTGCTTGCAGATCCGTGGTGAGTTGGACTGTGCTATGAATGACGCTGTCTTTCACAAAAATGGATGATCCGCCTGCAGCACGTTCATCTTCTTTAGAAAATGTGCTATACATATTGTATCCTTTTAAAGATACATTGTCACTCTCTTTTAGATGAGTTTCTTGAAGACAAAATGCAATAGGTAAAAATGACTGAACTAAAAGTGTTAACTCGAGAAGATTCATTTTAAGACCTCGGCAATTCCATTGGGTGATATTTGTCATTATTTAATAATAGAAGGGCGAATGCTGTCGAGTTTGCCAGCATTCTTATTTCGCTCACCCTGAGATTGTGATATTTCGTGTGGCGGAACACTTTCGATTTCCATTTCAGCTTCGTCGACAAGTGTTGAAAATCTGTTGTGCGAGGAGAGTCGTCGATCTCCAGGACCACACGCAGCTGGTTTTACTCCGCCTCAACCCCTACCCCGCGACCTCGAATCAGAAGACTTCTGAGAGGATGTATTTACTGGCTTCTTTTGGACATCCTTCTTTTCTGGAGAACGAAGGGGCTTTAGTAGACTGTGTACTGGACGAAGAAGTTAACTTCTTAGATGAAGATAAAGGAAGACTTTTTGAGGTGGAAGAATCATCTATGTCACTGGGAAGATCCCAGACAGATTCGCCGCCCCAATTGTGTATTTCTACTGTTTCTTTTTTATTTGATTTCTTTTTCTCATTTTTTTTGGTGATGATATTGAGCTCTGTAGGGAAGATTGAGTTGACTGAGTACTGGTTTTGGAAGATTTTGGTTTTCTTGGAATTAATATTTTATCGGTAGGTTCTGTTTCAACAGGCAGCATTGTGAAATTGTCCGCATCAATTGGCCAAGTCATGCGAGTTTGTGTATTCTTGTGACTGAATGAGCGGACAACTTTGCTGGCGTACGATGGTCTGTTTGAAACAAGGAGATCACTCGAAACAGAAGCTATCTGTTTAGCTTCTGGGTAACTGATGTTTTTTTCTGTTTTAATTTTAATAATATTTTTTTCTTTAAGGTAAACAGGGCAGTCCCTAGACGATGAAAAATGGGATTCACCACAGTTTACGCATTTAGAAGATTCAGAGTTACAATTTGTCCCCTCGTGTCCTTCGTCAGAACACTTGAAGCATCTCTGCTTACCACGACATTGTTTGCTTCCATGACCAAACTTTTGACAAGTAAAGCATCGAATTGGGTTAGGGATAAACATGTCAACTCTGATTCCGAAGCAACCTAAAGTAATAGATGGAGGAGGAGTTGGAGTTCTAAAGGTCAAAAGGTATGTATTTAATTTGATTATATTTTCATTCTTTTTAATTTGAAATCTTATAACATCAGTTACACCTTGGCTTGAAAGTTCCTCACCGATTTCTTCCACGGTGAGATCACCAAGGTATTGACTTCTGTCTCGAATGATCCCCTTACAGCTGTTCAAACTGTTATGAGGAGAGGCAGAAACAGGAAAGTTTGATATTGTAGTCATTGTAAGTAAATTTGTTGATTGACTTTTGTTGGAATATTCAACCAACAAATTTCCAGATCTCATTTTTGAAACTTTTTTGACAGTACCAGCAACGCTTTGAATTTGTTTGTGATCCACTGCGGAAAGCACCAGATGTTCCAAGAATAGTATACTCAAGCAGAGCGTATCCATCAAGCGAAAAAGAAAGCGTACCACTTGATTGACCCATGAGCCATCGCCTTCCTCAGTTATCCGGAATATAAATAGCTTAATTTAAAATACATGTGTATATTATGAAAATTGTTACAAGAAAGCTTATTGTTGAGGATTAACTGAAGGGCTCGACATGACCAGCCGATTGATCGAACCGGGTCAGTCCGACCTCCCGTTTAGATGATATCGAAGCTAAAGCAGCTTATTGAACTATAGTCTCGTCCGTCCGGGTATTTTCTGACCGTAAGCCCTCATCCACAAGGATCTCGTCAACCACCGACACGGCACTAGTAACCCGAATTTAACTTGATCGGACAAAAACGTGTTAACGCTATTTTAATGAGATTGATCGTTATTTGATAAAGATTGACAAAAATTAAAAATTATATTTAATTCATTTCAATTCATATCAATTCATTTTAACGCCAGTCAAATAGATTTCTCTGCGGTGAATCAATTGAAATCAAGTTGCTGGTTAGTTGCGTTCAACTAATAGGCCACGCCCCGTTAAACTATTTCAAACATGCATTAATTCGTTTTAAACATGGATAGGACCCGGGATTTTTACAGGTAAATCACCCAAGCAAAACGACCTCGATGTATATATCGTTTTTTTGTTTCAAACTTTAAATGCGTATAGTCTTAGTAAAGTCAGATGCTCCACAATTTAAACAAACGAACGTATAATACACGGGACATGTACCTATATAAGGCCTTTAAATAAAAACATTAAAATATATATGCACGCGCGGTTTAAAAATGCAAAACTTTTGAATCTGTTGAAAATAAAATAGTTAGATATATAACATGATCCTAATTTGCTCAAGTGCACTAGATCTTTATCGCATATACACATGCGTTTCAAAAATTGCCAAGTTCTATGAAAACTCGTGGCATGTAAGTTACGTGTGGTCCTTTGCAACTATTTACGAAACTTTATGTATTCCTGTATGTTTACCGTTTCTCTTTTTTCTGTTTTACTATATTGTACTCGTAAATCAAATGTAGACACGGAAAACTACACAGAAATTATTTATTGTGTACATAATTTAAATCGATGTATCTTATATTTCCGGTAAGCAACAAATATTCATTATCTTGCTGTATATTGATATATGGAAAAGCTTGTAATGAAAAACAAGGTTTTGTTGAATAATAAAATTGACGAAGATAATGTTGACGTATGTTGAATATGATAAACAGAAAGTCATGCTCAAAATTCTAAATGAAGTAGCAGCCCACTGAACTTTTAAAACTGTGTTAAATTGTAATACCGGTCACTGGCCAAATCGAGCCTTAATTGTGGAAGAGAAGCAAATATCAAACAAACATTGGTCTTACGATTCTGTCAAAAGATTATTGTGCTGTCATACACCCTGACGTACTTGTAATAAATGAACATGTATTCTGTATATATGAAATAAATTTTAGTCTGCGATAACGATGGGTGAGTTGATTAAAGTTTAACGACCTTGACTGGCTATTTGTCGGCATAGTCTCAAGTTTTTTAATATTTTAAAAGAAAACATATATTTACGTTTTGGGCATTTCATATAAGTCTACTTACAAAATCGAAATGAACAAAAACATTGTTAAAAAAAATGGAAAAGAAACATTCTGCATTGTTGCTTTCATATAATTTTATTTCATATTTGAGCGGAAATTTTTAACTTAAAACTGATTGTAGTTAAGATAAAATATTTCATCTAGGTGCTCTCGTTGAAGTTCTCGTTACATATTAAAATGAGTTTCATTGGTCGGAACGTTTGCAAACTTTCAATCCAGGTGTTCTCATCGAGGTCCGCGTTCATGTTTCAATTCAATACACAATATGAAGTCCAGTTCGGCTAACAGAAATCAAATTAAGACTCTACGATGTCCGATTAAACAAACAGATTTTTTAGAAAAATTACACATTAACGACAAAAATGTCTATCTTTTTCTCCAATGAAAACCATTACTATTTATATCAGAACAAGTCAAAAGTTGCCGGAGCTTGATTTATAATTCAAACGAAACTTTAATAAATAATTATCCGGTTTGTATTTTTCAAAATAACTATTATATATGATTTATGGTGCATACGAAACTCTAATAAATAATTATCCGGTTTGTATTTTTCAAAATAACTATTATATCCGATAACAATCGAAAAATAGATTATCGGTTAAAACTACCGATTTTTCTATGAGACAAAAATTATCCTTATTTGAGTCAACTTTGTAATATAGATTCATAAAGGAAAAACCATATCCTCAAGTTTTTTATGCAGCACTAGTGTTGTACCGACTTTCTGTGCTGTGTCTGATGACTTTTAGCACCTGGTGTAAAACAAGAGAAAGTTCTAGTAAATATTGATGTTTATTATTTGAAATCAGTAATCAAAGTGCTACAGATTTTACACAATAAAATAGCAAGTCTCACTTGATAATAAATTTAGAATTTCACAAATGAACTAAATTAAGGGACATAACTCTATGCAAATTTTAACTAATTAAATAAAACTTGCCCAAACTATATTTTATCAAGTGAAACCGCTTTACAAAACTTAACGCACAGGTTAATGCATAATACAATATGTTAAATAAACCGAATCATTTCAACTAAAAAGAATGCTTAATTTAAAATGTTTTGTATAATAACTTGTTGCTATGGAAATAATAAACCTTTAAAATTAATAAAATCTTTGCCAAACTATTTCTATATTTAATCGCATAAAATCTAATACCAAATACAATTTATTTCTGAATAAATTGGTATATAATATAACTTTGCATAATTCCTAAACAGTATTTACTCTTTTTACAAAATTAAAATAAAGAATATACCCATGTTGCTTAGCAACAACATGTACTTCTGTCACGAGTTCCGTGTATGAGTGTTATACAATAAAATTAACTAAATTCAATTTAAATATAAGTTCAAAAGTCAATTCAAAATGTTCAAACTATTTTGTAAACAAACTGAAATCTTGCGGACAAGTGTCGCTTTCCAAAATCTAATTTATGAACTAAATAAGCAATCTATATACAAAATATAAAACACAACTTACAGAAATATAAAGTAGAAAATAAGGTTTCATGTCCTTGTTATTTAGCTTTCGATCTAACTCTATAATCATTGCTTTATCAACAAAAGACATTTCTCCCGGCAAATAAAAATTACAAATTATCTCCCCTGGACATTGTAATACTTAAAAGTTACTACGGATACTTGTTATATTGTCTTTTAATATGAAAATTTATATTGTCCCAAAGCTTGAATTTGAAACATCATCTGAACTGATAAAATAAGAATAATAATTATATATATATACATGTAAAAAGAATAAAAGTATGATAAACATAATGTAAAAGTTCATATAGAGTCAATGTTTATATATCACAATCATGTGAATGTAGTTTTGTGATCTAATGCCCATAAAATACTTATGTTAAAAAATTAAAAATACATATATGTATGGTCATAATTGCAGATATTCAATAAGACACTTCCAAAATTTCAAAGTATGTATGTTAATACACTTGTAACGGGGAGGCACTGAGGTATTGCTTGTTTGCAAATATGCATTTAATAAGTATTACGGTACCAATTTGCATATGAGGAGGAAGATTAACACTTCACACTAAAATATGTGTGTTTTAAAAATAGTACTGATGCAGTTTTCCAATAATGAAAAATCAAGTAAACCAGGTGCTTTAGTGCAACAGAAAAGTCAAAGTACCAATAAATTTTCATATTAAAAGACAATATAACAATATAAAATTCAAATATAAAACATGAAAATGAATGATTTCTTATATGCTCACTCCTTGTAAGCGCATGATCTGCAATCTCACGATCTGCAATCTAATGATCTGCAATCTCTATGACATAATGTAATCTAAAAATATGTTTAAATAACTGTGTTCTAAATCCTACAAAAAGAAATAAACTAAACATTAATACACTCTAAACTCCTCCACTTTGGCTCTCGGTAACATTTCACTGAACACTTAACTTCATCATACATAACTATAACATTGGAATGGATTCTAGTTTCTCAGGACACTAAATTGCTAAAATAAAAAAAAGTGATGATTAGTCGAATGAGCACGGCCGTACTCTAGCACTACTGACAACAAAACACATATGCATTCTGTTAGGTTTGACTTCACATCATAATTTGCCTATCAAATTTCTGAAATTAGAAAAAAAATGTTAATCAAAGGGTCAAATAATTAAAGAAAGGTCCACTGCGCAGATTCGAAACTGGAGTTCAATCCAGATTATTTGAATGTAAGTGAGTTATTCGCCATCAAAGCTTTATCTGTGTTATTCCAGTGAAATTTTGTACAGTAATTTGTTTTCACCTATGGCCTTGTAAAATATTTTTTCTGTTTTCTCCTCCTTCCTTTTTTTGTTTTCCTCGTAAAGTATTCATGTATCAATCCCTCTCCAATATTCTGTTTTGGTTCCCATGTCGGTTTGGAACCATCTTTCCATTTCACAAGAAAATACTGTATTCCTCTTGTTTTCCTTGTATTTAGTAGTGTCTCAACCTCATGAAACGTATCATCTATGACATTGTTTGGTTCATCTCCATTATCACTGTTAGTATCTGAATCTAGCGGATTCCAATCTTACGAGTGCTAAATGTTTGGTCAAAATTATTAAGAAAAGAGCGGTCATAAGATTGATGAATCCTACAAATCAGAAAATACACATTCCCGCAACAAAAGTGCTAAGTAAGCATAGTTCGTCTGTTCTCGCTTCAAACCAAGCCATCATAAATACACCAGAGATTACTAAAATGAAAGTCTTTTCGCTCATAGAGATTTTTTGGTAGGTATTAAGCTTCAATTTGACCATTCACTTCCGTAAATTTTTGATTTTTTTCAGAATTACGAAATATATGTTATAATCCTTGATCTACCCGAAGCTTATACTTCGTTCATTCGATTGTAAGAATTTTTTTTTTAATAAACCGGTCTTTTACTGCAAAAAAACCAACAAAAGATAAAAGCGATTTTTGTTTGAAGTAACGAAGGTCATTCTTAAAAAAAAGAAAGTTTTCGTGTTTAGGTCTTCCTGATGCAAACGTAAAAGTTGAAATGAAAATTACACTCCGAGATTACACTAAAGACATTTCGCTAGCACACATGGGACTAGATTTATTTATCGTTCATTTGCAAGTAAAAAATAATAATAATGCAAAACAAATGATAAAACTTCCAAATTTAAAATTGAGAAAAAATCCGACAGGAAACCAAAGTACAAAGGTACGGCATTTATATAAAAACAATCTCTATATATATCCAACTTCAAAATGTGAGGTAAATCGATTAGCTTACGCTAGCCAAGCAACCAACAGACAAAATAAATCTTGCGTCCCCGATCAAGACTACATTTTGTACCTATAGACACGGAATAAAAGATAAGGAAATAATGGCATGTAAGATTGGTTACAAACACATTTATGCAAACATGAAGCAACATTTCTTTACTGAACTGGTTAGTGGTAATACAAAACCAGGGTTTCAAAAAGATGAAGAAAAAGTCCCATGTTTGAAATTTTAAAACAAAGTTGAAACAAAGGCTTGTCTTCATATCAAATTGTTTTCACGGCGAATGTCTTGCAAGAAGCAAACTCCCATTACTCCGGTGTCGCCCCTACATGTACATAATTTTGCGTGATCTATGCATGTTTCTGAATTACTTGTCTTTTGTTCATTTACTTTTCTACTAAATGGCTATAGTCTAAGTGTTAATTATATTAATTTTCATTTGTAAATGTCTGGTTTCGCAATGATGCATGTCCACCAATTAATATCCAGACATTGTGCGAAAAAATATAGTTTAGAAGATATCAAAGTCAGAGCTTAACAAAAATACAAATTATCAATGGTCAGCGTTTTTATTCCTGTTCATCTTTATTGTCGCTAGAGGGTATTCAACAATGAAAGAATCACTTGTTTACCAGAACAATTAACAAAACGACACTTTCAAGAAAGGATCTGAGAGTACTTAAGTTTCTGACAGCTAGTTCACACTGTTACGTTTGAAGTCTTCCTGTCCGTCATCCCGCAATCGCTATTTAGAAGACCATAAGTGAATGAATAATTTGATTTTCTGTCTCAGGACCTACGTATATATAAAATACTTGCCACTGAACATTGAACCAAGTAAAATCAATACACATCGTTTCATATATAAAAATCAATCTACAGATGAGTAAGCATTTCTTTGTTGGTTAGACTCCCTTTTGTGGGAGTTGAACACTGTGCGGGACAAATTTCTTCTCATGGGAAGATATATTTTTTTCCCATGGGAATATTAGTTTTTTCTTTTATTTTGTTTCAGAATTTGTAAAAGTGCTATGATATATCGAAATGGACTGACAATCACTAGTAACCAATAACTGAAACAATTTAACAGACATTTCAACACATTAAAAGTATTTCTATCATACTTTTACACTCAAAAGTCTTTTTATATCGTTAAATGATTGATAGAAATTCTACACGAATCAGCGGCTGATTTTGTAATTTGAATCTTTCACCTTTGTCTTCGGTCAATATCCTCGTGCATTTCATGTAATAGTGTTCGCTGAACTGTCAAGTATCAGAAACATGTCTTTTGAATTTCAGAATTTAATTTAAGAATTAAAATTATAATTCTGTTTTAATCTATATACATGGGGAATGACGAATCGTGTTTTAGATTGTTTTCTAATTATTACCTTATAATTTCGTGAATTTACATCATAATTATTATGAATGTACTTATTCTTTTTCGTCTACGTAACTCGATATGCGTTTTTCGCCACTAGAAATATGTGCACTTACATTTTTTGTTCAAATTTCCTAATCATGCTTATGCAATGTTGTCTCGTCTACACAAAAATCTATAATTTCAATTCATTTTTGGCAAACACCTTTGGAAGTCTTTTCTAGATCTTTTATAACCTCTCAGGTAATTATCAAAGAAAATCCAGAGTTTTGCATTTACAAGGACGTGTACGGATGAGGATCCGATTAGATATAATCTTTGTGATATATTCACTTGTACTTTACTCGTAGGCTGTCTAGGTGTACTGTAATTTATGGTTTAAAGGAATACGAATACTTTATTTTTCATAAAACTTCAATTACTAGTTATCAAGAACATACATACACATAACTATGAGGTAAAATTATTACATGCATGTGTAAACGATACAGTTAGATTAACTTGGAGGACTGACTTTCACATTTATAACTTTTGCATAGTTTTTCTAATATTACAATATTTGATGAGTTTAACTGTTTATCAGCTTTAAAGATATAAGGGTTTGACTAATAGTAGTTCCTTAAACATTTCCTTCTTTTCCTATAGTTTAAATGTTCTACAATTCATAATGTAATGGTACTCGTCATCAATTTTGTTTGTGTCACAGAGACGACATATTCTGTCTTATCTGTGTAAATCCTGAGTCCTTTTAGACTCAATCGTCAACTACCACATCTATATCTGTGTAATATATGAATTTAGAAAGGTAGAAAGGAAAAATAGTTTTTCAAATTGGTAATTCTTTTTGAAAATACGATAACATTATGTTTTATGCGATTTTGCAATAAAAGCAAAGAAGTTTTCTTGAAACTGGTCTTTTGGGTTTTGTTTAATACGTTTTGACAACCATTTATCACAAACTGTTCACAAGGACGGATAAATATTATACGTTCTTTCTGTGCATTATAATAATTCGAAATAGTTGTAATTTCCAATATTTTAAAATTTGTATTTTTTTCCTCACTAGATACAGATGGGTGCGGTCCTAACCTTGACAAAAGTTAACTTAGAGTTAACTTGTTGACTGCTTTCTAAGTTAACTTGAGAATTTTTAAGCAGTCAAGCAAGTTAACTTCGTCGTCGGTGGACCAGACCTACGGTCTGCTTTTTTAGAACTGCTGCAGACCTATCGACAAGTCTGCTCCAGACCAGACCTGTGGACAAGTCTGCTTTTGACCAGTCCTGAGGACAGGTCTGCCCCAGACCAGACCTGTGGACAAGTCTGCTTTTGACCAGTCCTGAGGACAGGTCTGCCTCAGACCAGACCTGTGGACAGGTCTGCTCCTGACCAGACCTGAGGACAGGTCTGCTTTTGACCAGACATGTGGACAAGTCTGCTATTGACCAGACCTGAGGACAGGTCTGATTATGGCAGATTATCGTTATAAGAGTTTTCTTATCAGACTTGAGCTTTCATTAAAATATGTAAACAACATTCGCATTGTTTTTCCACAGATATCATTTATTATTTACTCGCTAGACTCTACTAGATATTATACAAATGCTCTCTTTTATTTGATATACATGTATTCTTATATAAATAAAAAATGGCTATACGATCACACAGAGTTTTTTTTATTAGAAGGCGGATAGAAAGGTTATCCAACGCATCGGAACAATATTCTTATATCACGGGATATCGGCAACATTGTCTACGTTACTTCGTTCCCCGTTGTTTACCTGTCCCTTCTAAATTTTACTTTTATATGCATACATTTATACTTGCATGGATATTTCATTGATATTCAACTTGTTTTCATTGGATTTACTATTCTATTTCCCGCAGAATATTCTAACAGAAATTGTACAGTGTCCGTAAGCATACGGTGTGGTAAAACTATCAACAATCTCGTCAAATTCGTCAGATTTGTCATTGCCGATATTTATATGGGACGTCCTAAAATTATACTCAATGCGCATTTTAATGAAATAGTTGCCACTTGACGTTTAACTATAAACAAAATCAATCAACCGACATAATAGATTCCAAGAAGAGAACCTCGTATACTTTTTTTTATTTAATCATTGAAATAGTACAAATGAATTCAGACATGTCAGTGTTGGTACTTTGATGATGTGGCATAATAGTTTTGTTTTACACGTACACCATCATGAACTCCTATATATGATGTGACTGTTATTATGAATAAAGAGATGAAATTCTGACATTCTCAATTTATTCAGAATATTTTTTGCATTAATAGTTTTCCAATATTATTGATTACGTGTACATTTACGGTCCTACTAAAATGTGAACAGGAGCGCCAGGAGAAGATGTTAAGGCGCTCGGTACAATGGTATGAGGGTATATAGATTTGCAAATAAAAGTGCACATATGATCAGTTTTGGTCAAATAGTTTTGTTTTCCAAGTCAGCATGAGGTATTAAAACTACTGACATTTTGTTACGTATCAATATTTTGAATAAAAGGAGGACACGCTGGTATCCGAAATTTATGCGAACAAAAATTTGTTGTTATTAAATTGCAATATTGCTGTCCATTGTCATGATTATATTATACATTGATTCCTGACATAAAAAATATGGCTGATTAATACTATAGATGTGGGTACGTCATGTTGTATATAGATTTACAAATTAAAGTGCACAAATGGTGAGTTTTGGTAATGCGGTCAAATAATTTTGTTGTACAAGTCAACTGGAGGCATCAAAACTACTGAAATTTTGTTACGTATCAGTATTTTAAGTAAAAAGAGGACATGCTGGCACCCTTAATTTAGGCGAACAAAATTTGTTGTTATTATATTGCAATATTGCTGTCCATTGTCATGATTGTATTATACATTAAAGCCTGACATAAAAAAAATGACTGATTTACTGTCGGGGTATATAGATTTTCAAATTAAAGTGCACATATTGTCAGTTTTGGTAATGCGGTCAAATAATTTTGTTGTACAAGTCAACTGGAGGTATCAAAACTACTGAAATTGTGTTACGTATCAGTATTTTAAGTAAAAAGAGGACATGCTGGTATCCTAAATTTAGGCGAACAAAAATTTGTTGTTATTATATTGCAATATTGCTGTCCATTGTCATGATTGTATTATACATTAAATCCTGACATAAAAAAATGACTGATTTACTGTCTGGGTATATAGATTTTCAAATTAAAGTGCACATATGGTCAGTTTTGGTAATGCGGTCAAATAATTTTGTTGTACAAGTCAACTGGAAGTATCAAAACTACTGAAATTTTGTTACGTATCAATATTTTGAAAAAAATGAGGACATGCTGGTATCCTAAATTTATGCGAACAAAAATTTGTTGTTATTATATTGCAATATTGCTGTCCATTGTCATGATTGTATTATACATTGAATCCTGACATAAAAAATATGGCTGATTTACTATGTGTGTATACATGGTATATAGATTTACAAATTAAAGTGCACATATGGTCAGTTTTGGTGGATGCGGTCAAATAATTTTGCTGTACAAGTCAACTGGAGGTATCAAAACTACTGAAATTTTGTTACGTATCAATATTTTGAATAAAATGAGGACATGCTGGTATCCTAAATTTATGCGAACAAAAATTCGTTGTTATTATATTGCAATATTGCTGTCCATTGTCATGATTGTATTATACATTGAATCCTGACATAAAAAATATGGCTGGTTTACTATGCGGGTATATAGATTTACAAATTAAAGCTAGCCATATATGGTCAGTTTTGTTGGATGCGGTCAAAACAATTTGCTGTACAAGTCAACTGGAGGTATCAAAACTACTGAAATTTTGTTACGTATCAATATTTTGAATGAAATGAGGACATGCTGGTATCCTAAATTTATGCGAACAAAAATTTGTTGTTATTATATTGCAATATTGCTGTTCATTGTCATGATTGTATTATACATTGATTCTGGCATAAAAAATATGGCTGATTAACTATGCGGGTACAATGTATATAGATTTACAAATTAAAGTGCACATATGGTCAGTTTTGTTGGATGCGGTCAAATAATTTTGTTGTACAAGTCAACTGGAGGTATCAAAACTACTGAAATTTTGTTACGTATCAATATTTTGAATAAAATGAGGACATGCTGGTGTCCTAAATTTATGCGAACAAAAATTCATTGTTATTATATTGCAATATTGCTGTTCATTGTCATGATTGTATTATACATTGATTCTGGCATAAAAAATATGGCTGATTTAACTATGCGGGTATATAGATTTACAAATTAAAGTGCACATATGGCTGTTTTGGTGGATGCGGTCAAATAATTTTGTTGTACAAGTCAACTGAAGGTATCAAAACTACTGAAATTTTGTTACGTATCAATATTTTGAATAAAATGAGGACATGCTGGTATCCTAAATTTATGCGAACAAAAATTCGTTGTTATTATATTGCAATATTGCTGTCCATTGTCATGATTGTATTATACATTGAATCCTGACATAAAAAATATGGCTGGTTTACTATGCGGGTATATAGATTTACAAATTAAAGCTAGCCATATATGGTCAGTTTTGTTGGATGCGGTCAAAACAATTTGCTGTACAAGTCAACTGGAGGTATCAAAACTACTGAAATTTTGTTACGTATCAATATTTTGAATGAAATGAGGACATGCTGGTATCCTAAATTTATGCGAACAAAAATTTGTTGTTATTATATTGCAATATTGCTGTTCATTGTCATGATTGTATTATACATTGATTCTGGCATAAAAAATATGGCTGATTAACTATGCGGGTACAATGTATATAGATTTACAAATTAAAGTGCACATATGGTCAGTTTTGGTGGATGCGTTCAAATAATTTTGTTGTACAAGTCAACTGGAGGTATCAAAACTACTGAAATTTTGTTACGTATCAATATTTTGAATAAAATGAGGACATGCTGGTATCCTAAATTTATGCGAACAAAAATTTGTTGTTATTATATTGCAATATTGCTGTCCATTGTCATGATTGTATTATACATTGAATCCTGACATAAAAATATGGCTGATTTACTATGCGGGTATATAAATTTACAAATTAAAGTGCATATATGGTCAGTTTTGGTGGATGCGGTCAAATAATTTTGTTGTACACGTCAGCTGGAGGTATCAAAACTACTGAAATTTTGTTACGTATCAATATTTTGAATAAAATGAGGACATGCTGGTATCCTAAATTTATGCGAACAAAACTTTTTTGTTATTATATTGTAATTTTGCTGTCCATTGTCATGATTGTATTATACATTGAATCCTGACATAAAAAAATATGGCTGATTTACTATGCAGGTATATAGATTTACAAATTAAAGTGCATATATGGTCAGTTTTGGTGGATGCGGTCAAATAATTTTGTTGTACAGGTCAACTGGAGGCATCAAAACTGCTGAAATTTTGTTATGTATCAGTATTTTGAGTAAAAAGAGGACATGCTGGCACCCTTAATTTAGGCGAGCAAAAGTTTGTAGTCATTATTTAAATGAATTAAACTTTTGCTAATTGTTGCTGCATAGTTCAAGGATGTATAACTAACAAGGACGTATACACCTAACATCAAATATACTTCTTTTCAAAAATATACATAATATGATTGATTTTGATCTCGGAATATATATATATATTCAGTGCCTGTTATCATTGTAACCGAGATCGTTTTAATAATACATAGATTGTCAGATCACAGAGAAATTTGTGTTACGTTCTGTGCGTACTTATTTTCAAATATTTGTATTTAATCCTGTTCATAAAACGGAAGTGTATTTATTTTCAAATTACTTTATTTTCGATGTTTATACTACGAAAAAAAGATTATTTTTTTTTTTTAAATCAACGAAGAGCGGTCCTGGTTACAAGTTAACTTAGTGTAGAGCAGACCAGTCAAAAGTTAACTTGGGAACAGGTCTGGTTTTGATCGGATTTGTCCAAGCAGAAGTTAACTTTGTGGCAGGACCGGTTTCCAAGTTAACTTATGTTAACTTTATGACAGGACTGGTTCCGAAGTTAACTTATGTTAACTTATGACAGGACTGGTTCGAAGTTAACTTATATCAATAGCGGACCTGTTTCCAAGTTAACTTTTTGGCAGACATAAAAACAGTCCTAGGACCAAGTCCGCTTTTCAAGTTAACTAGATTTTGGTCCTAGGACTGGTCAGAGCAGTCCTATATTCGGTCACAGGTTAACTTTGACCAGTCCAAATGACTGGTTATCAAGTTAACTTGCTGTACAGGTTAGAAGTGCACCCATCTGTAGGTGAAAGTATGTAAAAAATTTATTGCGAAAATGCATTACGAGCATTAATCTATACTTTTAAGTTAGAATTAAGAGTCTCAACTTTTTTCAAAACCCATGTATTATTTATGTTTATGTTAAAGGCGTTTGATTGGATAATAGTTAAAGGTAGGCGTGGTTTTTGGTAACTTTCCTCCAATCAACTGGCCTATTCGACAAACCTGTGTGCGCTGATGCGTGTAAACTGGGTATTGTAACGGTACGTATCTTATATCAGAATCTATCGTGTGTGACCAATGTTTATTGTATAATTTCTTGTCATGTTGTCAAATTATCTGAAATACAAGTTCTAAAGGTTACATCTTTTTTAAAGATTATTTTCGGCAGTGCCCCCGATATACGATGTAAAGTGTTTAAGGCCGTGCTCACACCAAACGCCGTGTTAAGTAAACATGTTTGCAATTAGGTTAATGTAATGGACACTGGTTTCACATTAAATTTGTTCACATCTATAGGGCGTATTGCATTTCCGCTAATTTTTCAAAGTATCAATACTACGTTTTTGCAAATTTTAAGTATACGTTTCCGTAATTTGTATTTATTACTTTTCCGGAAATTTATCTGGTAAATTATATATATTTAAATATAATTATATTAGATCATTATTTCATTTTATTTTTTTTAATAATGAAAAGGTTCTGATCTTATTTCTTCAATATATTAAATATAACTAGTTGACTCTGGATTTTGGTAAATGGCCAACACGTTTCTTTGTACGACGTTTTCATCCATTTTAATGAAATTGTTGACTTTTACTTGCATGTTTTGATGAGCTTTAACTTAATAAATATTGTTTTTTTTTAATTATGGCTTGCTTCCGATCAACAGTTATTCCTTAATCATTTGCGGAAAAGTAATAATTATTTTTTTGCGGAATAGTTGTTTTTTTCTTGGAAAAGTAAGATATTTATTTGCGGAAACGTAAACTTTTTTTTCCGGAAACATCTTTTCTTTTTCCCGGAAAAGTAATGCCAATTTGCGGAAACGTAAAACGCTGCATCTCTACACCTTGTTTAATTAACTGTAAATAAGATTTGTTCATACTTGTAAACTATGTGTCATTTAAATGTTCATTACGTAGAACTGAATTCAAAGTTGTCGGACAATTTTTCTAGTATAGTATTAAGGGAACGACCATTTGACTTCAAAAGGGGGATGGAAATATTCCGATCCCGAATTTGATAAAAAAAAATCTGGTTATACAGATGATAAAAAAATATACTGAATCAATAGTTTCCCCATACATTATAATGTCAAATATTGAAAAAAGTATTTGATCACCAGCATCGGAAAACAAAACGGAATGAAAACGTAGGCGCGAAAAATAACTCCCTCCCTTTTTTTTTAAGTTAAGTGGTTGCTACCTAATGAAAGCCATTTTTGTAATATGCAGTAGTTTGAACATACTAGAGATGTCTCGATTACGCATTAGAAAACGTTAACTGCTGAAGCGTGCTTACAGCCAAAAAAAGGATTGAGATATTAAGCATCACTACATTTTTTATCTTTTCTGTTTGTTTCAAATGGTATCTTTTCTCCAATATAGGAGTATTTGGTAAAGAAATAGGGTGACGTTTTTTTTTAAATTTTAAGTGTTATTTAACGGATCTGAGATACTAGACAAACATATCATTTACCTCACACTTTTTTTACTCATGCTTTAATGCGTGACTCTGTTTGAGTAAAGACCAGTGGCGAATATTTCTGTGTACGTCAAGTCGATTCGGGAAGACCCTTTCAAATGAATTAGGCAGCAGCTATTTATTTCATTTTTATTTCTTGGAATGGGGTGGGGATGCGTGGGCTTTAGATTTTTTTAGGACAAATTTTGGTGACAAGTCGAAATCAATTTTAGCATTATATAAAGTGGCAGCTGTTTTCAGGGCCAAAAACTGGAAATTTTTTTTTTATTCAAAACAAAATTCATAGCCCCCCCCCCCCCCCCCCCCTGCCTAAGGATTAAAGGTTTTCTTTTTATATTATAATTAGTTTGGATTTTAATTCGTCTTAAAGATTTAATTTTTACTGCCGGTTTCTTAATTACGGTTTCAGTTGTTATAATTCACACACAAATTAATTGGGTTATTTTGAAATCTGCTGCATGGTTTATTCCATTGGCAATCATATTCAAGAAAAGTTGTAAATCTTGAATATTCTGTATTATTCCATATTGGTATTATTTTAGTAGGTTTCTCTATAGTGCGGTGACAGAAGTGTAAAAAGTCGTCTAGATCGTGAGTTTAATCTCCGCAAATAACACACGGCTAAAAATGGTCTTAACTTAAAGACAAATATGTCTTCTTTAGTTTTTGCCCTGTCGTCAGAATTTCGTACGGTCACATTTTTCTAAAAAGTCGTTTTAATGACTAGTGGTATATTGAAGAGTTTCAACCCCCCTTTTTCATTTTTTTTATTGGTTGGTAAAGTCTAATGTTTCATTTCGTCAGATTTTAAGTACCTACATCTTTTTTAATTTACCTTGGAGTTCGCTACTTTTGATATTAACATATACTTCCGTATACATTTTTAACAAGTGGTCACTTTCACATCTATACATGAAACACCCACCTCCCACTGGCGAAAATCCCCTTCCAAACCGTGGTTTAATTAACTTTTATCAAAAGGCTTAATCATACTATTCAATATTCATTTATTACATGATTGATTTTTTATGTCAAACATAAAAATACATCAATCTTTATCTAAGTAACATCTGGACAATATACAGTGTAAACTTTATCGTATGAAATCACTTTAAGTTATTTTCATTGAGGGGGATATAGGCAATAATCTGCAAATCCATATTCTTACAGTAATAAGGTCAATCACTTTGAATGTCATTGACTAACTTAACTGATCCATTCTATAGACAATAGACAATACTTTATTAATTAACCTCAGACACATAGGTGTACAAGAGGACATCATATATACACGTATACACATGTTTATACTCAATACATTCACACTAAACATAATAATACTACATACATGGTAAAATATAGCAAGATGTCAATTTACAAACTACCATAACATTCGACTCAAAACAGACTAACATAAATCACAAGTATCGTGTAAGAATTTTTAAAAATATTGCTAAGTTTTTGTAAAGTTCTACATGACAAAATGTTAAAAGCTGTTTCAATTTGTACTCCGTTGGATTTGCAGTATAATATTGTGGTATATATTTATTTCTAAGCAGTTTTATTTCTTGTTTTTGACATTTAAAAAGGTAATGAAATTCATCTCCTATTCCATTTCCACAGAGATGACAAATTCGTGCATTTTTTGGAATTCCGGACCATCTTCCCGTTTCTACAGGAATTTTTAAATTTGAACATCTGAGTTTTGCCATATAAACCCTGTCACACAGCTTCAACTTTATCAAATAGGTTTCCAAACGAAATTCCTCTTTATAAAATGAATAAAATGCACCTCTTGAAGAGTTATTCATTTGTGAAAACCAATGTTGGATGAATTGGTCATTCAGTTTTTGTGAAATAATGTTCTTTAAACCCAGTTTATCCAATGGAAGTTGATTTTGCCAAATAAAACTAATTCCATTTTCGTCAAATATGGATTTAACGTACGTAATCCATTTAAATTTTGTGGGGTTTTGAAAATGTAATTTGAGCATTAATTTATACATAATGGAAGATAACTTGTTATTTTCCGATAATAAGTTATTCCAAAACAACACCATTCTACGTTTAACAATGGTTTCCAAAGGGAATCTTCCGAGTTCCCCATACACCATATAATTTGGTGTACTGCTTCTTAATTTCAAAATGTTTTTGCAAAATTGAAGGTGTATTTTTTCAATGCTTTCTTTATTTTCAAATCCCCATACCTCTGAAGCATATAATAAAACAGGACTAACCAAAGAGTCAAAAAGTTTTAGCTGCAAATCGACGGGAATACATATATTTTTTATTTTTCGGTATAGAGCATACAAAGACTTCTGTGCCTGATCAAGAAGTTTTTTTCGTGCAGTACAAAAGCTACCGTTGTAATTGAAAAGTACACCAAGGTAGCAGTAGGAATCAACTATTTCAATTTTTTCACCATATATCATAAAATTCTGATTTCTTTTTACTTTCCTTTTACTAAAAATCACTGCTTTGGTTTTGCTTGTGTTAATCTTAAGTTTCCATTTTTTACAATATTCTTCAAAACATACGAGAGTTTTTTGTAATCCTTCTGCACTTTCAGACAATAACGCAGTATCATCTGGGTACAGTATAATAAACAATTTAACATACATTTCTAATGATTCCAAGCACAGCTTTGAAATATTATCTAGACTTTCTATATTATTTTCCACAAAATAACTTTCTAAATCATTTAGAAACAAAGAAAATAAAAAAGGTGATAGATTTTCACCTTGTTTTACTCCTGTATGAGATATAAAAAATTCGGAAAATTCATTTCCTTTCTTGACACATGTTTTTATATTTTGATACATATTATAGATCACATTAAATAGTTTACCTTTAATGTTTGATTTTTGCATTTTTTGCCACAATCCTGACCTCCATACAGTGTCAAAAGCGCTTTTAAAGTCTACAAAAGTGCAAAATAGCTTCTTACCAAATGAAAAATATATAGTAATTAAAGAATACAATACAAATATATTATCAACAGTAGAGAATCCTCTACGAAAACCTGCTTGGGACTTTGAAATCAGGTCTACGTGATCTGCATAATTATTTAACCTGTAATTCAACATAGCAGAAAAAGTTTTACTAAAGCATGAATTCAAAGTGATTCCTCTGTACATTTCGGGATCAGATCTTGATCCTTTATTTTTAAATATAGTAATCATGATTCCATTAGACCAACTGTCTGGGACAATTCCAGTATCTAATATCAAATTGAATAGCTTAACGTAAATTGGCATTAAATCGTCAATTGTATTCTTTATATACTCATTTAAAATTTCATCACTACCTGAAGCTTTGCCATTTTTTAAATTTGAAACAACTTTTTTAATTTCATCTTTTGTTACTGGGCTGTTTAAAAATAACTCAACATCGTCTGATAGAGTATCAAATTCCAAATCTTGTTCGAAATCATTTTCTGTCTCAACAGTTTCATTTAGTATTTTAAAATGATCATACAATGCTTTTAGAGATATATCGTCATGGTTATCTTTTTTTTTACTATCATTTAGATTATTAAGGATTTTCCATAGAGCTTTTGTATCCTTTTTAGAAATGTTACGCAACTCATCAGCAGCCCTCTGTTGATAGTTTGCAAAAGCTTTATTTAATGTTACTTTATGTTCTTTACTAGCTTGTCTCATTTTATTTCTGTTTTCAGCATTTTTTAAAAAACTATATCTCTTTCGAGCTTTATGAAATTTTTTTCTACTCATCGAGCATTTTCTATTAAACCAAGGTTTTGAATTTTCATGTTTGTAAAAATGTTTATGTTTATTTATTTTCCCAAACGTTTCTGCCGCCGCATCTGTAAAATTTTTGCTGATATCTAAAACTATACTGTTTATATCATTTTGAGTTGCATCATTATTTACGGACAATTCGTCCAGTTTATTCATAACAGTGGTCAAAATACCTTCGGGATCATTGTGAATTCGATCAACGTATTCAGATTTCTGTTCACTTTTCCACCTGACAAAAGTTTTATCATTTCTATTGGTGATAACAATTGAATCTGATTTACTAAATGTGGCCTGGAGTCTAAAATTTATAAAAGAATGACAATCAGAATATAACGGTATAAAGTCAGCAATTTCAAAATAGAAAATCAAAGGGAAGAGCATTGATGAAATAATTAAATAATCAACAACACTTGAATCGTTACATGTTTTCTCCCCAATATCTTTATCTGATCCAACTCTTGAATTCGCAATATATAAATTATTTTTTTTGCACAACTCTAATAGTCTATGACCATACTTATTAGGTCTACATGTACACTGAGACACTCTTTGTAAGGTGATTTTGTTTCGAGTCAGATTCTCATAATCATACAAATAATCTAATATCAGCATCACAATCTAAATCAAACATACTAACAACTGACTCATCAGGTATAATATAATCGGGTAAAGACCCAGTTTTTGAGTTAAAATCGCCAACTAGGGCAACATTACAATTTTCAGTGTTTGTTAGGATATTCAATTCATTTTCCAATTCTTCAAAAGCTTCTATAGTAGAATACTTAGAATTTTCAGGTGGTACATACACACAACCAAAAATTACATCTGAATTAAGTGACAAAATTGATTTCGAAATTTTAAACCATAAAACAAATTGACTCTCAGTATTATAGAAATTCAACTCTTTTTCTAAACTCTTTCTATAAATAACAACTAATCCACCTGATGCTTTTTTAAATTTTTTTCTATTTTTTGTGACATAAATATAATCGTCTGGTAAGTTTAAATTATCTAAATCAGTTAGCATCGTTTCAACAAAAATACAGATATCATGTTCAAGCAATATGTCAATGAAATCAGGAGACAATAGCCTTTTCTTAAGTCCACAAACATTTAAGAAACAAATATTTAAACTATCATTGTTAATTGTATATTTCTTATTCACAGTTTCATAATTTTTCAATTTCTTTTGAGGTTGTCCTCTTGCACCATTCCCCTATCTGCCAGAATTTGGTGAATCATCTGTGTGCGGTGGGCGAGGAGACGGTCCCTGTCGCTGTCTTTTGCTAGGAGGGGTATCACTAGAATAAGACCCTTTTGGGCTCGTGTCATGGTTTACTGATGAAGAGCCAGTATGCTCCGTTCTAGTGTCCTCTAATACCGTGTCAGGAATGTAGAGCTGATTGTCTATGTATAGCCTATCACGCACAAGAGAGGCTTGTCTATTTTGCTGTTTGGCCTGCTTTAACACCGGATACAGTTCCTTCCGCTTTTGTTCAATTTCATGAGGAAATTGTTCCCGTATTCCATATGGTCTACCTTTTAGTCTGGTAGCATTTGCTAAAACATATTCTAGATCACGGTGATATAGGAATCTTGCAACTATTGGTGCTCTTCTGTTGTCCCCCTTTGTTCTGAATCGATGGACATTACCGAATTCGATCTTGTAGTCGATCCTCAGCTCATTGTATAGAAAAGATCGCAAAAGCTCTTCCGTATCTTCACCCGGAACTCTATGCAATCCCGTAAAGATCAGATTGTTTTTCATTGACCTGCATTGCAAGTCGAGAATGGTTGCCTTTAAGGACTCAATTTCCTTTGAATTGATGACTGGTGGAACACCCGGTCGGACGATGGTGTTGTCTTCGAGTTTCTTAATTCTCGTATCATGATTGTTCATATTACGTCTGTTGGTTTTTACTTGTCCAGATACCTGATCGAAAAGATTGCTAACACCTTGGCAGCTAGTCTCACAGTCTGACAGCTTGTTGTTGACATCGCTCGCTTGGTTTTCTAATGTTCTAACCCTAGCTGACACCGCTAAGAAATCTTGTTTCAAATCATCAAGGCGCTTCTCCATACTTGTTTCCATTCGTCTCATTGTAGAGTCGATACCCGTAACTATTTCCAAAATCATGTTAAGCAATGTGCCGGAGTTCAGATTTACATCATTGGAAGCGTCAACTATTCTTCGGCTTTCTTTAATCAACCTCGACGTATCGCTCATCGACATTCTTTTGATATGATTGGTTGTTCTTATAGGTGAATAGGTCAAATTTACTATAAAACAGTTGATTTTACTATAGTCCAAAGTCCACTTTCATTCAATGTTTAATGAACAGTTTTCAATGTATACACTGTTTATCCCCCAGGGTATACAGGACAGGTCTCAGTGAAAATAATAGTTTCGTTGTTATCAAAAACTTCTAATATGGGTTCAGGATCTCCGAAATTCAGACAATAAGCTCAAAAAGTATAATATTTACAATTGTCGAAATCTTACTCCAAAATCTCCTGTATAACTAACCGAAATCCATATTTTTGTTGAGAGAGTAACAACACTTCATTTTCTTTCTAATCACGTGACGTTTCATAATGAAAAATTGTGTATGTTTGCTTACATTAATTGAAATAGTTTTTCCTGAAGCTATTTTCATATGTCAAAATATTCTATTCAGTATTTTATTTTCTTCTAATCTATAAAATTTGCGAAGTTTTGACTGATTAAAATTGAGGTAATTTTGATTGCAAATTCAGATACAAACTTTAGTTTATTCTTCATAGTAGTAATAAAAAGTATCCTATAATATTTTAAGCATATAGTATTTCATAAAACTAATAAGTGATAAAAATTTCGGAACTAAAATATGTAAAAAACCTCAAGAAATCAATGGAAAAAGAATGGCGTAAAAAACTTCAGTTTCAACACGGAACTTAATCACTTGCCTTCCGTCACATTTTGTGTGTTAGTCAATAATTTGCTCTCAACATATATATAAAATTACTACCTTTTTCGCTATTATATACACATATTTTCAATTAAAGTGCAATGATATATGCCACTTACTTTGTTTGTATATGTTTATATTCTATGATTTTTTGTTATAAAACATCAAAATATACTTTGTCAGAAAAGTCTTATTGTAAAATCAAAATAATTGACGGATATTTTCAGTAAATATTCCGTGTTATGTTAAGTCCGTTGCAACTTGCTCCACTAATTCCAAAGACAAATTTTATGCAGTGCTTAATATGCAAAAAAAAAAAACCTCGACTGAAATTTTGAGTCAATTTACCAGTATAGGGAAGTCAATTTTTGTATCTGCATTGAATAAAAATTATAAAAGCCTGGATGAGGTGAACATCAAAATCTTTCCATGATCCGATAGCTGTTAATTTGACGAACACCGTGCATGCAATTTATCATCGTTCATGCTACAAAAGTTACAAAAGTAAACATATTTGTTCCCCCTTTAAGAGCGAGGAAGCTTCTAATCTGTTATTTAATGACGACATGCAATTATCGGACTGTTGTCCCTCAGTTTCGGGTATTTGTACGCGTTCTAGAATTCAACTGGAGCGCTTGTATATTTTTTTGCAACAAAACATTTTAGAAAGATCAAAAACTACTCAAGTTTGAATCAGATGAGCGTATTAAGAATGGTTTATCCGTGTCAGATAAAGTTAAAGTTGAAATAGTTTCCCGTCCATCTTCTAAACTCCAAGCACTCTGTCAAAAAATCAAAACGCGTGGAAGCAGATATCTCAGATCACGATACTGCTTTTACTAATTTTATTTTGGCTATTGACAACGATTTAATGGTCATTCCTCATGACACCGTTACTTGATAAATATAGATCTTTTCTTCCGGCTGATTCTAATTTAAACATTCTACTTGTAAAATGCAAGTCTATACTCATTGATTTCTATAGAAGTTCGGTTGTCAAACAACTTCAATAAGTTCAAGGCAAATATAACATAATATTTAGTTGAAAAATAACTATTTGAGATGCCATATCAGCTGCTAGTCAATTGAAAACTGACCTCAAAATCTCAATGTCAACTGTAAAAGACACATATAACGGATAGATATTTCATTCCGCTGCAAGTGTTCTTAGAAAAGGCATCGAAACTCTACAGAAGAATACCCAACTTCGGATGAACTGTCTCATCCTTCTTCAATTCAGTCAATGCCTTCGTATTTATTGCAATTAATTTTATGGTTACTCGATGAAACTGCATACAGCCAAGACTATTCTCAGGAAATGGCACCAGAGAAATTGCGTAAATGCTAAGCAATTGTTGAGTCAATCGTTTGTGTGGCCAATTTGTTTTTACTCCTTTTCATTTGGGATTGGCTTTAAAAATGTACCATGAGTTTGGTTCAAAACACCTTGTTGAAACATTGAATGCCAATGGATTTTATGCTTCTTAAAGTAAAGTGCGACGCTATCTAATGTGTTGCTAACCATGAAATTGAGCGCATTCAAGATAGTGTGTACGTCTCGTATAATGTATCCCCAGCATCTTTGCAGACAAGCATATGCATGGATGTCATCACACCTTCCTAAATCCCCTTTTAGATCTCTGTTAAATCTTGGATGAATTGATAGGGATGGTTTGAAGCTGGTATTTTTTTAGGACCAAATGTCTTCGGACTTCCTACAAAACCATGTCTGTACTTGTAAAGAAAAATTCAAAATAACGTGTTTGCTTTGAGCAGAACCTTTCATGTGCAGACCTGTGGCCATGAGTGAAATGTGTAGAAATATTAAAACATGTTTTGTGCCGGTTGAAGAAAAAGAAGATAAACAGTTGATTTGGTATAAAGCTTGTTGCACTAGTACACACGGTCCAAGCCCCAGGTTAGGGAGTGTTGGCGCGCCCTTTAAAAAATTAAACCCGCCGCATTCTGTATGTGTCTGTTTCAAGTCACGAGACGGTAATGCAGTGTTTGTCGGTTGTTTCTATATACTATATTTGTTTCTTTCTTATTTATTTTGTACATTAATCAGACCGTTAGATTTTTCGTTTGTTTTACATCATTCATTTCGGGAATTGAAGACTATTCAGTATGAATTTTACTCATTGTTGAAGCCCGTACAGGACCTATAATTGTTAATTTATGTCTTATTTGGTCTCATTTGGAGAGTTGTCTCATTTGCAATCATATCACATCTTCTTTTATTTATATGGAATACTTTTGAAGTTTGTGGTACGTTGAAAGGAAAAAAAGGGGGGGATATAGGTACAAAACCTATAATGTAATAGATATTAACCAGAGTAAAATATACAACAACAGATAATACTATGAAAGCAGTCATAATTGTGAAAAAAAGAACCAAAAGCAGCGAGTAGTCTTAAAAAAAAACCTGAAGTATCCGCAAATTCAATTTGAGGTCATATTTGACGGTAGTGTTATATTGTTTTGGTTTGATACCTCACCCAATATGATAGTTTAAAAAATAGTTTTAAAGTAATGTCCTGCATGACACTTGATGTTTACCTGAAATTAAAAATTTTCATAAGGTTAAGGTGCTCTAAACATTTGATAGGTTGAAAACTTGATTTTTGACATTTTGTTTATAAAACGTCGTTTTATGATTTTTTTTGATAAAAAAATCTCAATGATTAAGGTTTTATGTATAATAACAAACATTACTAAAGCCAAAACAGCATCATTTGTATTTAGGTAGAGTATAGAAATAGAAAAAAATGTAAAAATTGAAACCCTCCCAAATTTTCACAGATTTTTACATATGACCTTTGACCTCAATTAAAAGAAAATGTGACCATATCAAGTCCTGACGACAGGCATATTATTATAGTACACGATTTCCTCTTTCCAATGATATATTATATAGGTGTGTGTTCGGTGGGGAGATTAAATTCAAAAAAATCTGCCTTCAGTCACCGCACTACTATACGAATTGGATTTTGAATAAAAAAGCATATTCACCTGAGAAAGTGTTATTCACCGCGCTTAACGTCACATGCTTTTACCTGCAACGTTACGTTAAAACGTTTCATGTAAACTTTGTTTTGGTATAATATGTTTGTCATTAAATCATTTTCTTTTCTCGGAATATGGAATAAAACAATTACTGTCTTTTGTTTCGGTAAATATGGGGTTTAATTGACTTTTGAAAAACTGATATTCACTTCGGCCGTCGGCCTCAGTGAATATCAGTTTTTCAAAAGTCAATAAAACCGCATATTTACCTCATCAAAAGACAGTAATTGTATAATATCTTTATGAAGCGTGATTGAGACGTAGATTCACACATATACCAATTATTGTTATCTTTTCTTCATTTACACAAATGAATGTCGGGGATTCGGAATACGGCAGTTATACATGTATTGTCAGTTTATATTTAGTTTGAAGCATTATCGAACTAATACGATTTTCATCTTTAAATTTCACTTTGCATGCACTAAATATCTAATCCATTTGTTTTAAACAATATGATATGTTTTAACTAAATATCTAATCCATTTGTTTTAAACAATATGATATGTTTTAACTACAAAATATCTAAATGAGATTATATAGGAATAACTTGTGGTGTATTCATGTATACTAGTATGTAATAATAATAAAAAGAAACCAACAGCACTATTTGACGAAGACGAAATAAAGGATTGAATTTTAACGTCCAGTGACATATATTACAATGATGTCGAAACAGAACTTGAAATTGACAAAAGGTTTTCATAGAACCGTCGCTTTTCCAAAGAATTCACGCTTAGTTGCGATGTCACAACTTCGGGTTCGGGATCATACGTCTACATTTTAAGGGATTAACAAAGAGGACAATCGAAGAATATGACGTGTTTACTCGAAAAAAAAACCCACACACAACTTAATTTATTGAAATCAATAAAAAAGCAAATATGTGATATGATTGCCAAAAATAATGAGACATTTACAATTAACAATCATAGGTCATCGTATGGCCTTCAACAATGAGCAAAGTTCATACGGTATAGTCATATGAAAGGCCATGAAATGACAAATGTAAAGGTTCCTGGTTCGATACCCGTTAGGGATGAAAATTTCAGGAACTCAATTTTCGGCTCTCCCTCGACACCATTTGCGAGTATAGTCTTGGGGAAACGATGACAGTCCGACGGAAGGGGACGATAAATGGCTGACCCGTGTTAAGGATGTACTTAGGTGAGGTTTTGGAATTTGTGTCAAATGTTCGGACTCCTTGGTGTTTTTCCATACAATACAATGTAAAATATATTGCCCCATACGCCCATTTATTTTTTCACATAAGACTTAATTCCTTATGAAAGGTCATTTACCAAATTTTTAGAAGATTTTTTATTTTCTTTCTTTTGTTTTGAGGCCTGCAAATATAAGGTAAAAGTCCGAGTCAGCCTTTTCCAGCCATATTTCAAATCTCAAATATCTCGAAAAGGAGGTCCATGACCTATCAATATTTTTAGCTTATGTTTATCCTTAATTGATGCTCTACCAACTGATAGTATCAATTTTAAGTTCTTAATTTATTAATTTTCAGCTAACCTCACCTAAGTACATCCTTAAGAGAGAGCCATATCTCTTGCACGTTAAAGACACCCTTGTAGATTTCGAAAAAGAGTAGGCTAATGCCGCTACAAGGCAGCACTCGAACCCGCCAAGTGGAAAAGGATCAATATAAGTTGCAAAACTTGTTTCCCAATCCACTATAAATAAATATGTTTAAACTAAATGTAAAGCAGTTCGAATGAGAAAACTTAGAACACCTAAACATATATCTCCATTTTTCAGAAGACATGATAACCCATATGTGTGGTCATCCTAAATTACAGCTCTGTTTGTCTCTTGATTGACAATGGTTCTTTTTATCTCAAACTATATAATTTCTAACCTTAGAGACTTTAGTTTTTTTTTTATATAAGAAATGAGTATGAACTCTTTAAATTATTATTAAAGGGGGATAATCACTGGAAACAAATCTTATTCGCGGTAGAGCATTTAGCTGTTAAATAGCGCAAATGAAGTTTTTATGTTTGGCGCAAATGAAATATAACCTTGTGCCGCAAATGAAAGATTGGATTTTTTAGACCCTTCTACAACGAAATTTGTTTGACATGCACACGTATAAAATTGCGGTTTTTATCCAACGCAATCATAGGCTTGAAAGTAGTTTTCAATTTAGACTCGTATTTATATATATATATATATATATATAAGTGTCTAAGAATGTAACTTTAACACACTAATGAGTGTTATAAAATTAGTTGTTATATTTTATATATTATTCACGCAATATTTCGCTAAACAAATAAGCTTCATCGGGCGTGTGCATCTATCTAGGTGAAATCGGATGCATGACAAAAAAAATATCTTTGTAGCTTGACGTTTTTGTGTAAAAGTATATATATATATATATATATATATATAGTCCAGTGATAATGAATGCCATACTAATTTCCAAATTATACACAAGAAACCAAAATTAAATAATACAAGACTAACAAAGGCTAGAGGCTGCTGACTTGGGACAGGCGCATAAATGCGACGGGGTTAAACATGTTTCTGAGATCTCACCCCCCCCCCCCCCTAATACCTCTAGCCTAAGTTTCAGTTCAAGAGAAGTCTGGGTCTGATGTCAGAAGATACATATACGGACCCTGGATTTAAATCAGTTATGATCTGGCGGTTTTTGTCTTTTTTTCAAAATACATATTTTCGATTGTGACTATCTTTAGTTCCGAATCTTTCTATCATTCTAATTAATTTAGTTTAAATGAAAATAAGGAACTTAGAATTAAACACTGTTGAAGAGAAACTACATATTCGGGTTAAATTCACCTCAGTTTGTTAATTCAAGTTTGACATCTAACATCTTAATCCGTAATCCACATTTACGTGACAACCTTAAATTGTTTATTGTATTTTATCAATCGAATATCCTCACACAGGAAACTGAGACAAATATGTTATTTGTAATGGTATTTATCAAAACTAAAATGATTGAAAATATATTTGTAGGATATGAATTTGCCTAATAAGCGAATAATTATAATATATAGATTTCAACATCTGCAATAGAAAGATTACTGATAAGATGTCCAAAATATAAGTACATGTATATTGCGATTAGTGCTATATAGTATGTCAATGATATTGAATGCCCGCTGAGTGTAAAACATATTTCAGCTTAAATCTTTATTTCTGTAAACCCCATTTATTTACTTTCATAGCCTCATATATGTACATGTACATGATATTTGAAACAGAAACAATATACCGTCGTATATTACAAAAATTGAGAATGGAAATGGGGAATATATAAAAAAGACAAAAACCCGACTATAGAGCAGACCGTGCAAGGGCTGTATACCCAGTCAAGGTCGTTAAAAACTTCCATTTGTTGTATAGAGCAGACAAAAGAGGAAGGCCTATATTACGGGTCTGCAATGTAGAGAGAAACTCATGCGTATACATACATGCATTATTGTATGCACATGCTTGGACTTATAAATGCATATATATACTTGTACAAGTCCCAGATTGTGTTATAAATTATTTCTTATAAACATACAGGAACATTTTAATGCTAATTCAAACGCACAGGTGTCAATATCTGCAAGTCTACCGGTTTTATAAGTTGTCATTTAAAAAAGTGAAATTATAGTGTATTTTAACAACAAAAAATTATGGATGAATTTATTTTAAAAAATTCCAATCCCTTAAAAACGAGGCATCATCATATATACTTATAAAACAGCTCAAATTCTATTTTGTTAACTTGGAGTAGAAAACTTACAATATATTTTATCTCATTGAAACATGAACGTGGACCCCATTGAGAACACCTTGGATTGAAAGATTGCAAATCTACTGACCAATGAAATGCTTTTGATTTAGAACGTGAACCTCAACGAGAACACCTACATCGATAACACACTATAATCTGTAGACCGTCAGACAGATAGCGAGAATTCCAGATTTCGTTTTCTTTTATTTTAAGTAAGGTCACAATATGGAAGAATATATGCTGCAAATATACAATTCCTTGATGCTGCTGTGCATGCCTGATTGACAAAGATTTAATCAAATTCATAAAAATATGTAATAACAATTTAAGTGTTTCTGTATTAAGATTGGGATTTAAAATATGCATTTTATGTACTTGTTTTGGTTTGAATTTGTTTATTCAAATCTCGAGAGAACAGCTGATGTTAGCTGATCTCTTAAGCCGGTAACAGTAGTGGTAGATATTCACAGATTTTTTTATATAAAAACACACTAGTACAATTACATATGACAATAATAATGTGTCTGTTTTATAAACCAGTTTAGTCTTAGTGTGCATAATTATGTCTCCGCTGAATATAATTCAATGTTAGATAAACATTAAAAGCTGTATAATTATCAATAAATTCATTTTCAAAATCATTTATTTATTTAGGCTTAATTAAAATATTCATCAAATAACGAATGAATATAAGAAGATGTGGTATGCTTGTCAATAATTTCATTCACCGTACATGTGGAATACCGTATGGTAGTTTTTTGGTCTAAATAAGAGTACATCTACTACATGTCTTTGATTTAACAAATGATAAAAGATCTGGCATAAAAACATGATTCTCAATATAATCTAAAAATTGAGGAGAAAGCCAGATTAAGACAGTTATACAATTTAAAGAATACCAATCTTTAAGTTTTATTACTTAGAGATATACTGTCCCCCTTCTTTTAACCTACACGAAAACTTCACGAGAGCCAATGATTAAATATCCCCCTTGTTTTCCGTATATATATTAAATAACTGAAGAAGCAATTCAAATGCCTAAGGATATTCAATTTGTTTCAATATTGCCGAAAACTGAGGCTACTATAATTTTTATACTGTTTTTACATGTAGTAGTCTCAGCCGAAAACAATACATACTATTGACAATATAAGCAAGTGTGACAAACCAATAAAAAAATTGTTGTTTGGGATTATTCATAGTTCACTAGTATTCCTTTCACGGATTTGGCTATACTTTTTGGACCTTTTGGATTATAGCTCTTCGTCTTTTACATTAGCTTTTGATTTCATATATTTTGGCCTCGAGCATCACTGAAGAGACATGTATTGTCGAAATGCGCATCTAGTGCAAGAAAATTGGTACCGTTAATGTTATTCTATATCAACCAGTGACACGTGTACTAATTTTTTAGAAAAGGGATAAAAAAAAGTATGAAACAAAAATAACCGGTTTTTCAAAACTATATTTTCAAAATACACTGCATAATTTAAACCGCTTTAAAGTGTTTCATGTCATTTTATGTTTGTACGTATACGAAAAAATGAAAGCAAGTTAAACTTCAATGTTCATGACTTACAAGTATTAAATTTCTTGTAAAATTGATAGATGAGCGGTTTTCACAAATACCGAACATAAAAAATATAGCGTAACGTCAATTAATGGACAAGCAACCCAACGAGAAACATATTATTTCAGAGGCATCTACATGTACATGTACAACTAGTTTTGAGTTAGAGAAATCATTCAACATGTTCAATGCCATATGATTCGATTCAGATTTGTGCGTTTTTTCGATTTACGAATAAGTCAATAAGATCCAAAAAAGTAATTGAAACAACAAAAAAAGTACATGAAATAACGAATTATCATAAGTTTACAAATACATACATAGGTGCATTTACTAAAACAACATTTATTTTTTTCATATTATTGTAATTTTATGTTTATGTACCCGATATGGAGTTCTTCTGAAATTAAAAATCACTTGAATGGGTATTTCTGGTATATATACATGTATCACACGTGCTATCTACATGTACAATATACGGAAATGACACGGCTGGGTATTGTAAAGTTACTGAAGGTAGATTACTGGCAGGAGTATATCCCCGGGCGAAGAATTTACTGATTTGTGAAAACGGTTAGGTGTAATTTGCGATTATTCAAATTATTACAATTGAATAGCGCTCATCTCTTCTTTTTTTATAATAGTAATTGCGCCAACAAATGGGACTTGACACATTTCCTATTTCCATTCTCAATTTTATTAATTGTGTCATATTAACCTCGAAACTATTAACCTAATTAACATACATGCAACGTTAGAATATTTATTTCAACTGCAAAATAACGTTATAATTACTAAAATTCGAAATTATGTACTTCTCCTTCCGTATGCCATGTTTTTTGTGTCAATTCTATCTTTCCATCAGGTCCATAGTGCACTTTTTTGTCAGTCTAAGTGCATTAAGGAGGCCCTTTCAGTTGGCGATTTCTGAACCTACATGTAAATACTGAAATAGACCTCCTCAGTGCACTACGAATGAATATTTGAGCAATTAAATGATTGTTTTATTGGCGCAAATGAATGTTGCAGTTTTTATGAAAACGTGATGCAGAAAAAGAATTCGCGTAATTAACTTGTAGCGTAAATTAATTCTTTTTTAGCCAAACTGGATATCGGCCTTCAAAGCATTGTGTATACACAAACAAAGCAATATTTATCTTTACGCAGTCTAGCCGGAGAATAAAAGTTTTTGCAATTTATGTAGGATTTTAATTTTAGAATGTAATGAACAAGTAAGAAGATAGTTAGAAACCTTAAGTGAATCGGAAAATGAGCTATACACGATAAAAATTTCATGGATGCTCTTGATAATTGTAAAATTTCAAGTCTTTAAATAACATCCATTTGTAGAACTGATTATTTCGATCCTTCAAATATGTGTAGAATAATAATAAAAAAAAATATATTATTAAGTCTCTTTCATATAAATACTGTAGATTTGTATATGATCATCGATTGCCAACATAACGTTCAGTGAAAAATATTTCATGTATTCGTACAGAGAACAAATCAACTTCTTTCAGAATACAATTGGTTGGTTATTGAAGTAAATGATTTGCCACAGAATAAGTGAAACTTGGCCAGAAGCGTACCTCTAAAATAAAGAAATTGAAATTAAAATTAAAAAAAGGTAAAGTTTTTTTAATTCTGTATTTTACTGATAATGGACTTAAGCACTTTTTTAAGTCAATACCGAAATTATGAAATACATCGATTTAAATTATTTACACAATAAATAATTTCTGTGTAGTTTTCCATGTCTACATTTATAGACGAGTACAATATAGTAAACTGTATAATTTGTGTATGTATTTGATCCTATGAGCTGTATATTTTCTTACGGAATAAAGAATTATTATAGTTAAACAGAAAAAAGAGAAACGGTAAATATACAGGAATACATAAAGTTTCGTAAATAGTTGCAAAGGACCACACGTAACTTACATGCCACGAGTTTTCATAGAACTTGGCAATTTTTGAAACGCATGTGTATATGCGATAAAGATCTAGTGCACTTGAGCATATTAGAATCATGTTATATATCTAACTATTTCATTTTCAACAGATTCAACAGTTTTGCATTTTTAAACCGCGCGTGCATATATATTTTAATGTTTTTATTTAAAGGCCTTATATAGGTACATGTCCCGTGTATTATACGTTCGTTTGTTTAAATTGTGGAGCATCTGACTTTACTAAGACTATACGCATTTTAAGTTTGAAACAAAAAAACCGATATAAACATCGAGGTCGTTTTGCTTGTGTGATTTACCTGTAAAAATCCCGGGTCCTGCCCATGTTTCAAACGAATTAATGCATGTTTGAAATAGTTTAACAGGGGCGTGGCCTATTAGTTTAACGCAACTAACCAGCAACTTGATTTCAATTGATTCACCGCAGAGAAATCTATTTGACTGGCGTTAAAATGAATTGATATGAATTGAAATGAATTAAATATAATTCTTAATTTTTGTCAATCTTTATCAAATAACGATCAATCTCATTCAAATAGCGTTAACACGTTTTTGTCCGATCAAGTTAAATTCGGGTTACTAGTGCGGGTAGCAACCCACGGCAAACGGGTTGGAGAGCCTATTTTATTTAAAACATCGGCATCTCACGATGTTAGGATCACTTTAGTCTGGTCTCTACCCTTCGACCTGTCCAGCATGGGTAACCCTACCAGGAGACGAGGCTCCAGCTGGCATAGCTCTTTGGGTCACTGAGACACGCAAGCCCTCCGTCCACGTATCAATTACATCTTCTTTACGAGTTTTTTATAGACACAAACCTGATTTTAATCATTGTTTTAAAACTTCTGTGCAACACATAGGCATGAATTCATTCCATTTATAAATTCTATATTCCAGTCCTCATGTTAATAATTGGAATGATCTTTGTTATTGTTATTTTTTTGCACTGAGTTACACCACAGGAACCACCAGTCCTATAAAAACTTTTAAATATATTAGTTTTTAAGGGGTGTTGGTGTGAAATGTTTGGTATTTGCCTTGTTAATTCTTACGTTGTTCGATTTTATTTGGCTTGCGATATTTGGGTTCATTTTGGTTCTCTTTTACTCTTCCTTGGTTTAAGTTTATAATTATTCTTACCTAAGACATGCATTGTTCTTTTATTTCCAAATGATCGAGATAATATTTGTATAAAGATAATTCACAATGTAGGTGTGTATTTTACACCCATGTTGTCTCTTAACTAGGATTAAAATTTCATGTTGTATAATATTACTGATAAGATTCGCATTTGTCAAAACTATTTTAATGTTGACTTCATATTGTGTTGATCATAGTTCATCAACAATATCAGTAATCATTATTTTAACACTTTAAAAATATTTTGATTACGTTCTGGTTCCTAGATTTAATCTCTATGTTTCATCTCAAAAAGTGTTGGGAGAGGTTGTGAAGACTTTTTGTATACATTTTAACCCTAAAAAGTTCGGGTTATATTGTTATATTGTTACATTATAGTTTGTTTCTGTGTATGCCACGTTTCGGTGTTGTGTCTCTGTTGTGTCGTAGTTCTCTTATATTTGATACGTTTCCCTCAGTTTTAGTTTGTAATCCAGATATGTTTTTTCTCAATCGATTTATAAATTTTGAACAGCGGTATACTACTGTTGCCTTTATTTATTAACAGGTTTCCATTCTATGATTAATTTTTTTTACGAAGTTTCTTAGTAAAAGTGGCACAGTTGTATCCGTAAAGAATGTTCCTATGCAATATTGCATTATCTAGATACAGAAATGCAACCTGTACTTGGTGAAAAAAGACAATATATTTAATTTTACATAATCTGGTTTATCTCAGATATTGTTTTGTATAGAAAAAAACTCAATTTTAAAGTTTTATAAATTTTGCATAAATATTGAGAAAATCCTGGGCCTAAAGGGGGATCCTGGGTAAAAATCTTTTTTTTTTCTAAAATAGGATTTTGCTATATTTTTTTATACATGAACTTTATCCTATACTTAATAGAAAAATGAAATAAAAAAATGGGGTCACCGTTCATTTCAGCTCACTATCTGCCTCCGGATGAAGCATACATTTTTTGTTAATGTCCATTTTCTGTTCGACTAATAGGAGAAATAGAGGTAATATTAATTTTTACAATTATTTAGTTTATGTACAGCTTATTTGAAAACAATAATAAAAAATATAGGTCACCGATGAGTTAAAAAAGATATTTAAAAATTGATGCAAAAAAATGCATTTTTGCACCAAAGGTAGATAATTTGGAGCTATTTCAATATAAACATTTTAAAAGTCATCTGGGGCCAAACTGAATCAATTTGTTTAGTTGATTTTGTACCATATCAAAAAGTACAAACTAATAGCGTAATAAATAAAATGTGTAATGAAAAAATAAAGTTTTATTTTTTTGCTGAAATTTTTGTACCCGCGAGCTCCCTTAACTGTGAGTCAGCATAAATTTGCAGTTCACAGCATGCATAGCTTAAATCCCTGAATGCAAATAAAATCAATTTGTTATTTAGAATTTTTTAGAATTACTTATATTTACTTTTCTCGGTCATTGAAAGTGATAGATCATTGATGAACGTTGATGAGTATTGCTGGTTTGATGTTTTTGTTTAGTAAATAAGCTAAATGTAAGGCGAAACACATGCATTGGCAATTTTGAGACCGTGGCATTAATAAATATAAGCTAATTAAAAACTACAAAAAACCTTAATAAAACTAGTTGCGTGTTTTTTCCTAAATATAAGGTGAGACGGTCAAACAAACAAACGAACGGATGGACGGACTAACAAACCAACGAATGATCGGACATACAGACCGAACACATAACACTCCTGAGTTGGTCATCAACATTCATTTTTTGGAGTAAGACTTTCGTTTAATTAAATATCGTTGAAATTTTAAGTCTTAAACCGGGAACACAATGAAACCCATAAAGGGTTCTACACTGTAAAGACCAAATTTTAAGATGCATATTTGATATTTGCCTCATCATAAACCGATTGCAATATTTGGAAGTTGTTTATAATAAACAGATAAATTCGAACTAACATATAACTATATGTTTAATGTCTTGCACTGTTTGTTTTCCACTGCTAGAGGTGCTAGCTGAAACAAAATTAAAATTGCATTATTATAAACTGTTCTTACACATTGTGTGCGAAAACTGTAATCAGATATGAAAGGACAGTGAAGAATGGATTACAATTAAATTAATAACTAAAAAAATTTAAAACAAAATTTAAATTACTGAGGTCAGATACGTGTTTTTTGATGCGTAATATCCTAACTTCATTGTGTTGTTCTAGTTATGCTTTCTGTTCTGCCAGGCCACAGAAATACATAAATAGTTTACATTTGTATCATCAAACGTGGCCATAAAACAAAAAGTCAATGAAACAGCAATACTTGTAAAGTATATAAAGAGTTTTTTTTATACATGTTAATTATAAGATCAATAAATACTTACGATTTCTGAATATCACTGAGATAGAAGCTTTATCATCGCCAAATTCATTCTGTGCTGTGCAAGTGAGAGTACCAGATTCGTGTGTCTTAATAGCAAATAATGTAAGTAGTCTACCATGTTGATGAAGCTGATGGGACGGCATCGTTACTGACTGCTGTGTAAACTATATTCATGAACAGACGTAATACAGTTATAAGTAGTTAATTGCATTGTATTTTTTTTTTCTATTGTAAATAAGTTCTTATCTGTCTTACTTAGCAATAAACATTTAGTATTAATTCAATGCACTGGACTTTATCTTCAGGGTACGGGGTCTTTTAAATGTCGTCCTTTAAATATTGCGATTTCACACACGTTCCTTATAATTCAAAGTCACTGGAACGTGACCTAGGAGGTAGGGTCTGTATGTACTCGCCAAACTTGCGTGTACTGATAGAATTTCAACTTGATGTTACATTGCAATGATCTATCATAATTAGTTTTCTTAGGCAGACAACTTAATAATTGTTGTTGGTGTCGTCGCAATCGCTATAAAGGCAATTTCTATGTCCCGATTCCTTTGACTTTTGTCAGAAACAAGACAATACATAGTATTTATATTTAGTAGCTTGTATGATTAATTCGATCTTTATTCCTGACCACGTTCTGTTATCGAATATGCGGAACCAATAAATTAAGCATTGTATAACTGCTTGTGTGATCTTCTTTGCCTCAAAATAACCTGCAGTTTTGAATACCAAAAGGAAAATGAGAAAATACGTGTTTACCCCAATACCATGTCCAATATCCATGATATCATAGGTCCGAAACAATTATCATGTGAACATCGTAAAGGAAAAATATACCAGATCAACAATTTTTCATCATAGTCATTTATAGTTCAAACTGAGAAACCTGTTTGTTCTGTACTTTTATATTGAATTTATATGTATTATTCTATATTTATGTGTATAATAAAATTGAGAATGGAAATAAGGAATGTGTCAAAGAGCCGAAAACCCAACCATAGAGTAGACAGCAGCTGACGGCCACCAATGGGTTTTCAATGCAGCGATAAACTTACATATGTATATGTATTTACAATTACATTCTATTCAAATTGAATGCGCTTATTTATATAACAAACAATTTTAAAGAACAGAAAATTCAACGTGACCTAAACATGAGAATGAACACTACGTCATTTTTGTACAAGTTGCAGTTGAATCATGTAGTTACCAACAATAAATATACTTACAGATTTAAAGGACCGTTTGATTGTAGGTGTTGGATGTCCAGTTGCGGTACATGTAAAGTTGTGTGAATGTCTAGTCATAATAACAGCTGTTTTTGTAGGTGTAACAATTTTGGGAAAATCTATTAAATGATATTAAACATGTTTGATATTTACCATAACAGCAAGATTTCAAATTAAGTAATAGTTATGAGAGCAGTAGTCAGAAGAGTCAGAGGAGTCAGAGGAGTCATTGATTTATGAAATACATTTTTTTAAACCTATACGTTGTTAACTAAAGAATTTATCTTTATATAAGAATCAGAAACTTTTCGGCAAAATTTGCATTCGACGTAATATCTATCTTATACAGATAATTTTGGTCATATCACTTCAATTATTTTTGTCACATGTAGACCTAAAAACAAACTGTTTATGTTTTCACAGTTGCACCTTACTACATGTATTTAACAATTAAATTGTTGCAAAAGGCTGATTTTTATTGTATGTTGCATAATCACCGTGTAGAACGCCAAATGCGGATGTCGGCTATATTTGACAAGGGTTGGCAATTTTGAAGCGACGAAAAAGTAACAAGGTAAGTTCAAGCATCAAAATTTCTTATTTTTAGAACTCTCAGTACCATATAATATATTGCACGGAAGGAACCACAATATAATCTATTTCCTGAAAGCAGAAGCAGTCGTTTTCTTTCTCAAACACCTCGCCCTAGTTTTCCGTGTTGCAGATTTTGAGGCTTTATATGCAAATTTCGGTATAAAAAACTACTTTACACAACTACCCTCCGTATCATTTTTATAGAATTGTATTCCTTTCATTGACTTCTACCAAACACCAGTTTCCTAGTTAAAATTATTTGGTGTTAAATCATTATTCATCAAAATATAGAGTGTCGCTCGGGTGTCAGATTTTGCGTCTCAAGGGGTAGAGGCTTGTTAAACCTTTATTACTTTTACAAAATACACACATGAAAAACTAAGAAATTACAAAAAAGTGTTCAATATTAATTTAAAGATACATGGATAAAATGTAATATTTCGTTGAAAGTGATGGACTGGTCTCTTGTAAGAGGAACAAAATGCGCAGGTGATTCAAAAGGTTACCAGATTACAAACACCAGACGGATTAGTATTTTTTGTTTGGTTTTTGTAATTGCAAGTTATAGACCAACAGGACAAAATAACCTTTAAAAACATTGTTATCCATGTTCTTTCTCCGTTCAAGCAGCAAAACAATTGTTACAGTGGGTTGGGTTTTTAGGTTAGGGATATACATGATATGAATTCGCAGCCATGTCCGGTCGTGATGGTTACTTTAATTGTATGCTTCTTGAAAGGCTGTTCTCTCTTTCTTCAAAATCTATGTCATTCAGCATTCTAAATGTTCCTTTTTCGGCATATAATTGTAATTCAGTGACATTCTAATTTCTTTGATGTCTTGAATATCCAAACAATAATTGCAGTACACTCAATCAATCATCTATATAGAAAGATGTAGTATAAGTGCCAATGTGACACCTGTCCGTCCAAGTCACAATTTATAACTTATAAATATGAATATACACTAAACTTAAGTCTTATAGTTTGAAGAATTTACAATCTTTGGTAAATACAAATTTTAATATAATTTTTACCTTTTACAATCACGTGCACAACTTTGATTTCAGTTCCTAATTCGTTCTTAGCCGTACACATGTAAAGCCCACTATCGTCCGTTGTAACGTTTACAAAAAGTAAGAAATCAGCAAGCTACCTGGAGTTGGACGGTAATGATTGTTTCTGGAAAATATGTATTTAACTTACGTTACGAACATCTTTGAAAACAAAGGAAACTATATACTTTTATTCTATGGGCTTTTGCCTAATTCAGTAGTTGATTGATTTATAATAACTTATAAAAACATTTTTGTATGTGATATAGCAAATATAACTAAAATACTCAGATTAAATTTGGTTATAAACTAAATCATTAAAGTAAAATTCATGTTGGTGATAGAAATTCATAATGTTTCTAAACTACTTATATGTTCCGTTCGAGTCTTCATATAAATATAGGAAGATGAGGTATGGTACGAGTTCTATTGAGACAACTCTCCATCCAAGAAACAATTTATAAATTTTAAAGTAATCATTTATAGGTCAAGGAACGGTCTTCAACACGGAGCCTTGGCTCACACCGAACAGCAAGCTATAAAAGGCCCAAAATGACTAGAATAAAACCAATGAAACGGGGAAACCAACAGTCTAATATATATAAAAACAAAAAACACGTTTGAATTACATAAACAGACTACAAATATTGTACATGAGATTCCTAAATTAGGACAGGTGCAAACATTTATTATGTTATGTTTTGACTGATTTACTTTGACAAAAAGGTGCACGTCAAATGGAAACCAGTGAATGAAGAATTTTTTTTCTTCTAAAGATATACCAGTGAAAAGTGCTGTAAAGTTACTTTGGCATTATGTACCACATTTCTAGGTTGATGTGATATGTTTTTTTGGAAATCAAACGTTCGAAATGGATAAACTAGATACGAATTCTTACGTCTATCGACTCCCATGTAATACCTTCTCAAAACAAGGGATATAGAATACATCTGTACCTTCATCTATTGTTTTCTGTTCATTCAAGTATATCTTTGGGGCAATCTTTATTGTTGGTACTGAAAGACAAATGATGACCAATCATAAATGTGTATTTATTTCTCGAAAACTACCGAGTACTCCTATATGTAGATTTAAGTTTATTTATATAGTAAATTTAGAACGGCATTTTTTGCTCTGGCATTGGTTTAATGGACAATTAATTTCCGACCAATAATTTTTAAAAATAGACTGTTTCTACAAAAACGGGTGTCACAGAAGCAATACCAAAACCGAAAAGTCAATAAGAAAAAATATCATTACTCCACTACCCCGTCTACGTTCAGTTTTAGACATGCTGCCTCTTATGAAACACCACAATATTATGATATATATGTAGATCTTAAATATATTTTGGGTTCCAAATCTATGACAGATTCCAAATCATCTATGGCAAGTTTTCACATTTTCTAATCTATGGCGGATTTTTGTTGTTTCCAAATCTATGGCATATTTTGCGGTGCAATTGTAGAACAAGGCGGTACATATACAGTCACTGTCTTGTCCTAAGTACTAGTAAGTTGAATTGTACGACAACGGGATCATGTCTATTAATATTTGTGAAATAAAAAAATCCATAAGGGTCAACCAAATCGTAATGTCTACCTTAAAAAAGTGAAGGAGTGGTATACCATAATACAGAAATCAGGACTAAAATGATCTTCCACGGACAAATAAGCATTTCCTTATCTGTGCATGGTACCTGTTTGATCCATTAATTTAAAGCATCAAGAAAACATGCATGCCCTTTAAAAAAAAGAAAGCAGTTTTTTATATTTTTATTTCTGGGTAAATCATTTTCTTTAATTGGTAAACGTTTAAGTCAAGGTGGTATCCTGAAATTGTATGTTCTCATCGGCTTTAAATACTTTGCCAGCCGTAGACGCTAAAATATATACTATAACCCCATATCTAAAATATACACTACAAAAAACAACTGTGCCTTTCTTGATCGCGGACTACAGGAAAATTTGGAAAGCCAACAACTTCGCTGGAGCCGGCGACGTCTTATACATGCGTTATTTTATTGTGACGTTCTATTTTACTCTTTTTCCAGGAAAATTAAGTAGTCCCTAAATCTGCCATAGATTTGGAGAAGACAAAAATCTGCCATAGATTTGATCTGTTTGACATTTGTTTACGTCACATTTGCAATATATTAGGAATTTGCCATATATTTGGAACCCGCCATTGATTTTAGTCCTACATATATATTACAGAATAAAACAATGATATTGGTTCTTTATGCCGATTTCTAGGTAAAAACACATGCATTTTTTTGGTTTTGAAATTTTGAAAAGATAATCTTGTCATAAAACGAACATAATCAAAAAGCTTACATCATACCTGTAGATGCAAATAACCAAATAATAAATCGTATTTTCTTCTATGACTCAAACAGGCATAATTATTGCACTCCATATTAACAAAAATCCCTTGATTCAAGATGGAAGAGGTGTGTCAAGTAGAAAATGCAATTCAGGATTCTCTTCAATCTTTCTCTTTCATATATTATTATTATTTAGTTAACAAACCTGTTTGACAGTGTTTCCCAGTATACCCACGTGGGCAACTACAGTTATATCCGTTTACCATATCATTACATACTCCTCCGTTCACACATGGTGAACTGTGACACTCACTGATATCTACAAATATTAAATGTCCTATCCATCAAGCAAATTGTTTTTTTCTACTGCTTAAAATGTGTTTGTTAGTTAATAAAGAACCATTTGTGTAACGATGACATTTTCAAAAAAGCAAGTAGTGTGTATTTCCTAATACATGCATGACGTTTACCGGAATTGTGTATGTATTACACATGTCTGCAAACGCATTCAATTATTAGAGGTTTTCCTTGAGTATTGAAATTAAAATACGACAAAATTGCATACACCATAATAGAATAGGGCATTTTTATAAAATTTAAATTCAATATATTTGAAGATGACGCCTTGGAAATATAAAGAAAATATCAACTTCGGCTGTTGTTTTTACATATTAAAAATAACTGGTCATGGTCATTGCTTCTAATCGTGTTCTTAATGCACCAGCAATCACACAGTGAGCAGTTCTTGTCTTAATATTTACATACTGAAATTGATTTCTATTTGACCAAATCGTGTTTTTGTCTATTAATCAATCAATATCATACCGTATTGACAATATATCCCTCCATATCCTTTTTGGGCAATTACACGTGTATCCATTGTTCTGATCAATGCACACACCTTTATTTTGACAACGATTGCTTACGCATTCATCCACTGAAAATAAGTTCATATATAACAATGGCGTTGTCAGTTTGTGTTCGATCTGTGAGCTTGACTGTCCCTCTTGTATCTTTCACCTCTCTTTTACAATGTTTTACAATTGACGGTGAATTTTTCATTATTTTATTATACCCCAAAAGTGAAATAAGAATATATCTCATTAGTGTCATAAATTGAATTTACATTGTACAACAGTTCATAGATGAGAAACACTCAAATGTTATCTTTCTGAAGCACCGTTGTCAATATAATGGAATTATATGCGACTGTCATACAAGTGAGAGGTTTAGCTAGCTTTAAAATCAGGTTCAATCCACCATTTTCTACACTAGAAAATGCCTGTACCAAGTCAGGAATATGACAGTTGTTATCCATTCGTTTAATATGTTTGGACTTTTGATTTTGCCTTTTGATTTTGGACTTTCCTTTTTGAATTTTCCTCGGAGTTCAGTATTTTTGTGTTTTTTTTTTTTTTTTTTTTTGTAGTGGTTTTGGGTTACAGCTTTCTAATGAATGATTTTTTTTAGTGTTATTTCTTCGTTTTTATTTTCCCCATGGTATTGTCTTTTTTCCATGCTTTCTTTTATGTTGAAATGGCATGCTCGGTTCCTTCTCTTTCTCTGCTTGGAAAAACATTGTGATAATGTTTTAAACATCGTTAAACCAATCTAGTTTTTGTCTGAAAAACAATCTCAGAATTGTCTTCTTCTCCATGGTTTTGAAACTTTTGTCTTCTTTACGACCCTATAGGAATCGACATGTTATAACTGATTTTTATACCTGCCATAACGACAAGTGATTCAACGTTTATCTGCTAAAAACTATGACACAATGTATGATTTCAAAGAAAATAATGCATCAGAGTGTCAATGAAAACATTATTGCATGCAAACTTAAGCATTCCAATTCACAAACATTTGTTGCGCCAAATCTTGAATTATATACTACATTTTCACTCAGGGTAACGATGGTTTTCCTTGTGTTTATGTTGCTATATTTTAAGGTGTCAGTATCAGGTTTTATCTAATTGAATGGTTTGCACTGGGGTAAAACTGATGACCTTTATTGAATTCATCAAATTATCTGTTTCATACGCATTTCTCAGTGGTAATTTATGATTTCTTGTGAATCTTTTATACATTTGCATTATACCAATGTATGTTATGTAAAGAAAATAATGTAAAAACACTTTAACAGACAATACAGATACTGACACAATTTTCATCCACCATATTAGGATGACTGTAAATCCAATAACGGTCATCAGCTTTTTAATATATTAACTTATGTTTCTCTTGATGTAGAATGTATTAACGAGTTGATTGGTAAGTACATATGTTTATTACAAAATGCTTTCGTTATTAACCAATAAATGGTTCGCTTCTCCATTCCAGGATTTATTTATACATGTTATAACCGTATACAAATATTACATAATGACATGTTATCCTATTTCTACAAATTAATTTCCCTTTATACATGTTATAATCATGAAATCGGCAATGTAAAATGTCTAGATAGATTAATTAGTGACACACCTAGAGTTAAGTTTTACAGTTAATTGCATTTGATTTATTTTTTTGAAACAGTCAACAAAAATGTAACATGTTTCAAAATCATCGGAGAGCACTTTTTCCGTGTCTATGTTGATCGATAAGTTGAATAAAAAGAAACGATAATGGTATATTACACGAATTATTCCACCAATTAAAATCTGTTCACTCTAAATTTTTTTATATGTTATGTATTATCATCAAATACAACTTAAATTAAGATCTTAGGAATGAACATTAATGCATCCACTTTTAATTCAGACGGAAACCGTCTACACTTTTTACTAAAATGCCAAAAACTTTTACATGTTTTAAAGGCATTTTATTAGAAAATTTTCCCCACATAATAAATAGTTTTTAAAAGCCGGCCTGATGTATTGGCTGAAGAATACAAAAAATTGTAACTGAAATTTATTTATTGATTGAAACTGTTATTAAACAAATAGAATTCCTCGCTAAAACATTATACGATTTACATCCATACTCACGGTCCAACAACATATACTTTGTACCGCTGTGTCACCTTAAATCTTGTCCAAACATATTATATTCAATATTTCCCAAATTAAAGGCCCTAGCATTACTAAATCTAGCCCATAAACGAAATACTGCAAAACGAAGTCATGCATCAGTTATAAACATTTAATGAATGTGACAAACCGAATTAGACTATTTACCGGAGCAGGATCTGCTTACCCTTCCGGAGCACCTGAGATCATCCCTAGTTTTCGATGGGGTTCGTGTTGCTGAGTCTTTAGTTTTCTATGTTGTGTCATGTGTGCTATTGTTTGTCTGTTTGTCTTTTTCATTTTTAGCCATTGCGTTGTAAGTTTATTTTCGATTTATGAGTTTGACTGTCCCTCTGGTATCTTTCGTCCCTCTTTTAATTTACACCAACAATAAAACAAATTCTTGAATACAACCAATCAAGAGATCATTTGCGCTTTGAGCACTTATAATATTCTTATCGTTTGTAAGAGAATGATGAACCCTTACTTCATGATAAGTACTCGCTATCGCTTGTACTTAACCATGAAAAAAGGGATTGTCATTTTCTTACATATACAAAACGTATGGTCAACTTACTTTAGTGAACAGTTTTCATTAGCATGGATTAACAAAGTGTTTACATTCAGAGTTGTCAGTTAACTGTACTTTGCATTATCATTTATTTGCAATTGTGTAATTAAACATTATTTACATTATTTGCTACAAAATGATATATTCATATGCATTTAAATGAAAAGTTGTCTTTATTTGTCATTATCTGTATATTTCAGATCTGTCGTTGCCTTTTATGGTAGATTTTGAAAAGTATATGAACGTTCTGCATTCACTTCATCTGCGTCTTATTCCACCTGGTCACGTTTACTATAAACGAGTATGCTTAATACTCACCGACGAGTGTTAATATCTCTAACACTAAAAATAGTATCAGATACATATCTCCTGCAAAATAAATATATAAACTATTAATTAATAATAATGGAAAGGACAGATAAAAATCTAATGTCAATAACTGTTGTGACGGAATCATCCAAGCATTGTGGTATTTAATATTTACGCATTTGCAATATAGGCGTTTAGTTCCTGCACGCCATTTAACCATGTTGGGTTTTGTGTAAAAGATATTCATACACTTTATGGAGTGTTTGAGTTTTAAACATTTAAACGTTATTGAACTGTTCAGATGGTTCTTTGAAATCGAGTTGGTTTGCTGTTTCTTTTGTAATGTGATTTGTACCGTTTACATTTCACAGTGGAAATATACACATACCTTTATTGATAGATGACATGGTTTGGATCACACGTCTAAATAGTGTAAATACGGTTGTTGATAAGCTGTGAACCCTTATCTGGGTATTCTTCCTTGTCTCATATTTTAGATAATTGTTTACATTGATCACGTGTTTTATCCTAACCTCCGTCTTATTTGATTTCTGTTTTAAAAACTTGCTGTCTATATGCTCATAAAAGACACATTGATATAGCTATGACAGTATGTAGTCTTGAAAAAAACGTACGTTATTGATAAAAATCATAATCATATACATACATTTAAGGGATTGAACACAGAAAAAAAGAATCAGAGTCTTTAAATGTGAAGACGTGTATGCCTTTGTCGTCTAGGGGGGTCTGAAAAGTTTATCACCTTCCCGAAAACTGCTGACGGTTAGAATTCATTTTAACGAAAGATGCGACCGTATGTGGTCAGACAGGCATTTATTTTATTGTTATACTTTAGAGTTGCAAGCTTTCTAACAAAGTTCTAAACTGTGTTTGGTTGTCTGTAATGAAAGTACCATTTTGATCACCTTTCAGGGTCTTTTTGTTTTTGAAAACTGGTTATCTAAATCTATATGAAATAAATCGGCTTTTTACATAAGATCTTTGATCTTCTTTAGCTTACCTTTGACATGGGATCTTCCAATGTTTCGCGATCGAATACCAATGTCGAGTCCGAGTTTGTTATTGCAGATATTCAGAATGATACTGTCACTATCGACTGGATAAACGAGATTACCACAATTAATTCTGCCTGCTGAGAGTAGACAGGGCGCCCCTATTGTAAAGGAAGTTGCCATCGCTGTCACAACAAATGGAAGTTTTTAACGACCTTGACTGGATATACATCCCTCACACGGTCGGATAATCACTGTCACGATATTTGTTTGATGTGATCTGGTCTTGAGTTATGCTGAAAGTTGTATAAAATTCTTTATAATTTGTTGCTTTTGTGTTTCAATTATATTAGTCTGACTTTTTAATTTCTGTAATAATGGATGAATTTATTCAGCAACATATTGTTTAACTCCTTCTTCTCCTCCTTAGTTGGATGGAGGGTATCGAGGCTGTCTGGATGGGATTCCTTTTTGCCAATAGATTTGTGTGAAGTAATACTTGAAAATGGTTGAGTGCTAGTGAACAAAGGCTCCTTTTGATTTCCACCTTGAGAGTCATTTCTACTTTAATTGGGTCGCCATATTGTTTTCTTCTCTTTTTTAATTATAAAATCTATACTGAACTAATCTCACTTGAAAATATACAGTTTTCAGCAATTCTTTATCAAAAACTTGCAATTCTGATACTATATACTAGCATATTCTCAAAAATATTTTTTAATTGGTAAAAATCACCTTAATATGGATGTTTGAAAAACGTCAAATATTTTATTTAAAACAAATCACAGTTCAATAGTTTTTTTATCAATAATTATTCAAAATTGGTTACTGCAAGTATGTCATGACTAAAATTGTTCTTAATAAATTATAGGAGTATTGCAAATTGAATTTCTGATTGTTAGAATGTTTAACATGATTTTTATCGGTGTATCTATTTAACTATTTATGTCTATATAACAGAAACTGTTTTTGTCTTAGCCTTGCGCGAAATATTTGCTACTGAATGTTTCACAATAACGAATTCTTGCCATAAAAGTTTTTCCTTGAAATAATTTCAAGTCTCTGGTGTACAAATGTAAACCACATGTTAAATATTACTTCACTAGACATATTTTAAGGGTTTAATTATTTATAACTTTTTATAGAGTTTTCGATGATACAGTCGCAATAGACACAAACAGAAAATATATTATTTAAGGTTGCATGACAGTTCTAAAACTGTGTTCAATTCTAGTGACTTCGTAAAATTATCAAACAATCATAAAATACCCCGTCATGTGTTGGCATATGGTGATCATGCTGGTCAATTGTTTGTTGATATATAGATTGAAACCTCAATTGATATCTGAAAAGAAAAAGTCAACTAATTAATTTATAATTGCTGTAATGAATAAAATAATACATACAGTTTGTTTTCTTGCGTTCAAATTTGATAAATACTTCATCTTCTTGATTTTTTAGATTTTAAAAAAAATCATATTTATTGCATATGGAAATTATGGATACTGTATACTCACTTAATTTTTAAGACGCATTTTAAATTCGTTGAAATCAATTTATTTCGGATGCTTGAAATATGAAAAAGATCAAACATTTAATTTTTAAAATGTATCACTTTCATATGCTTTATTAACAGTTAAATTAGTTAAGATTGATCACTCCACATATGGCACGACTAAACTACTCTCGGTAAATTATGAATTTCAAGAGTTTTGCATAGTGAGTTTTGAATCGCCGGAAGATATATTTTAAATGATATTAAGGAATCCGGTCGATTCACTGCAATGTTTTATCGGTGTAAATATTAAAACACATACAGTAGGGAAGTTTTAATCAATGCATACATACATGACTTATCACGTCGAACAAACATCAAACTATTCTTGTCTTTATAACAGGATGTATTTATAGCGTTTTTTGTCTTGTCTTAGCCATTCATGAAATAATTGCTTCTGAATTTTAGACAAACAAGTATAAAAACATGTATGCATTACATACACGTTTGTTCTTTGAAACATTTTAAAGTCTTTTGTACAAATAAAAACCACAATGAATGTACGCGTCGTAGGAAGTAATGTATAACATGTCATGTTAGATATTATTTCCAATCACACATACATTTAATGATAATTAACAAACTGTACTTCACAAAACAAATTAAAAATACAATTTGTGTGTTTTTGCTTTTTTTAAAGATATTAAATATTACAAAAACAAGTACACTCTAACGATATTGTGATAATAGTTAAACGATGTAAATACATACTGTAGTACCAATTATGAAAATGAAATCTATATCGAATCTATGGATTAGAAAACGGTTTGTTATACTAGTCAAATTACCCTTAAATGTTAATTCATTTTGTTTTATGTAATATAATCATCAAAATAACAAAGAGATGTATTAATGCACAAGTTGTCATCATATTATACATTGTCACTATACAAATTTTTTAAATAAATTGAAATATGAACGCGATTCAAGTAAGAATCATATTTTACGCATCAACAATATAAAAAGAAACCGGATTTTGTAATTTCGATGATAAACGAATTTGGAAATACTCATAAAATGGTAATCCCTATGACTAATATAAACTTTGCTTTACAGTAACATTATTCAAGATTAATTACTCAAAATATGACAGAATAAAATTACTCTTGATAACTTGTATGAAGTTCAGGAGTATTGCAAAGTGAATTGTATATTGCCTGAAGATAACATAGAATTCACGTTAAAGCCTATGGTCTACATTGTTTTATACCGGGGTAAATATCAACACACCTACAACGTACATATGACAAGTTATACTTAATATAAGACATAACAAGTCAAACTAACATCATTTTTTATATCTTTAAAACAGATCAACCTAGTGTGTTAATTGTTAATTTGTTGTATGACATATTTGATATTCGAAGTTTAACAATCAACGATCAACTAAAGTATCCATACCATACATGTTTGTTCCTTGAAAATAAAACTAACAGTCTTTTTTAAACAAATGATAAAAAACATCATGTTAAACATGTTAAATACAACTTGCCGAGTCATTTAATGATAATAAAAAACTGTATGTCAATACATATTTCTCGGACCTGAATATTTATGCTTTTGTCATTGTTTGTTGGATATATTAAATATTACAAAAACAAGAACAGTGTAGACAATACTGTGATGATGATTAAACAAATTAATTTAAATAAATACCTTAATACCAATTACAAAATGGATTACTGTATCAACAATTTACAAATGAATACTAAAACGTATTATTTTCGTTCTTATATAATCTTAAACATCTAAATACTTCAACACAATGTTATATATACAGCTAGATAACTTTATTTAAATATAGATATTTTGTTTAAGTTATTAAATGCTGGTTTATTCAACATGTTTCAAACATAATAAATTCACATCAAGCGTATGATCCAAAGTTTATACCGACACAGCATGGGA